>JAECUM010018969.1:0-30208 GCA_016617855.1 Megalonaias nervosa
ATTTCTACGGAAGGAGTGATCCTTGTGAGCCAACTGGCACCATCAAAACTGAGGAACCAGATGAAGTCAAGAGGAGAAAGCTTGGTGAAGGTCAGGCACCATTAGTCTGCCTTTAATAATATTTGAACTGTCATAATGTCTAGAGAGCTTTACTGGCATTATCAGTTAGAGGCGTAGTTTTGAAAAAAGAACTTTGAAAATGAAGTTGAAAAGTTGCATTTCATGTAAAGGCGAGTGTCTAGTATATTGAAACCTGCAGTTTGAATTTTGAACTCTCCCCCACAAAAAAACCCCACTAGAAGTCCTTGAAGCAGAAATTCTCATTACCAAGAGCTCTGATACACAACTGTCATCTAGCCTTACCTCTTTGTCCACCCACTAGTCCATCTTTCTATTTGTCTACATATGTCTTTACACCATTTGTTGTATGTCTTTCAGTCTGTCAGTTTATCTACACTCTTTGAATCTATTGATTTATTGATATTTAGCCTATGGCTTGATGTTGACTGTTTTGTTGCTATGAATAGTTTGTTTATCTAATAGTAGGTACTTTCTATATTGAGCTCTGGACTCGAAAGGCCAATCAAGCTATGAAAGGGACACAACTCAGATTCTAATCCTAAGAAAAATTAGACTCAACATGGTTAGCAGCTTTCATGTACTTTAAATAATATGGAATTATTATACTGGTAACTTTATTGAAGCATGGGTTTATAGGATTCATTGTGTATGTCAATCGGTCATACAGTCTTTTAAAAGCAACTAGTGCCACCATAGCTTTTGATGGATTCCCAAGAAACATGGTAAACAATATGGTCATAGATGCAGACATTGATGATTTACTGTCTTCCCACAATTTTTGTAAGGGTTATATTTTAGTCCATACATGCACTTTATATTCTAGCCCATACATTCACTTTATATTCTAGCCCATACGTTCACTTTATATTCTAGTCCATACATATACTTTATATTCTAGCCCATACATACACTTTATATTTTAGTCCATACATACACCTTATATTCTAGCCCATACATTGACTTTATATTCTAGCCCATACATACACTTTATATTCTAGCGCATACATACACTTTTTATTCTAGCCCATACATACACTTTTTATTCTAGCCCATACATACACTTTTTATTCTAGCCCATACACACACTTTATATTCTAGCCCATACATTCACTTTATATTCTAGCCCATACATACACTTTATATTATAGTCCATACATACACTTTATATTCTAGCCCATACATACACTTTATATTCTAGCCCATACATACACTTTTTATTCTAGCCCATACATTGACTTTATATTCTAGCCCATACATTGACTTTATATTCTAGTCCATACATTGACTTTATATTCTAGCCCATACATACACTTTTTATTCTAGCCCATACATTGACTTTATATTCTAGCCCATACATACACTTTATATTTTAGCCCATACATACACTTTTTATTCTAGCCCATACATACACTTTATATTCTAGCCCATACATACACTTTATATTCTAGCCCATGCATTGACTTTATATTCTAGTCCATACATATACTTTATATTCTAGCCCATATACATACACTTTATATTCTAGTCCACACATACACTTTATATTCTAGCCCATACATATACTTTATATTCTAGTCCATACATATACTTTATAGTCTAGTCCATACATATACTTTATATTCTAGCCCATATACATACACTTTATATTCTAGCCCATACATTCACTTTATATTCTAGTCCATACATATACTTTATATTCTAGCGCATATACATACACTTTATATTCTAGCCCATACATACACTTTATTTTCTAGTCCATACATACACTTTATATTCTAGCCCATGCATACACTTTATATTCTAGTCCATACATACACTTTATATTCTAGTCCATACATATACTTTATATTCTAGTCCATATACATACACTTTATATTCTAGTCCATACATACACTTTATATTCTAGCCCATACATATACTTTATATTCTAGTCCATATACATACACTTTATATTCTAGTCCATACATACACTTTATATTCTAGTCCATATACATACACTTTATATTCTAGCCCATACATACACTTTATATTCTAGTCCATACATACACTTTTTATTCTAGCCCATACATACACTTTTTATTCTAGCCCATACATTCACTTTATATTCTAGCCCATATATACACTTTATATTTTAGTCCATACATACACCTTATATTCTAGCCCATACATTCACTTTATATTCTAGCCCATACATACACTTTATATTCTAGCCCATACATATACTTTATATTCTAGTCCATATACATACACTTTATATTCTAGTCCATACATACACTTTATATTCTAGTCCATATACATACACTTTATATTCTAGCCCATACATACACTTTATATTCTAGTCCATACATACACTTTTTATTCTAGCCCATACATACACTTTTTATTCTAGCCCATACATTCACTTTATATTCTAGCCCATACATACACTTTATATTCTAGCCCATATATACACTTTATATTTTAGTCCATACATACACCTTATATTCTAGCCCATACATTCACTTTATATTCTAGCCCATACATTCACTTTATATTTTAGTCCATACATACACCTTATATTCTAGCCCATACATTCACTTTATATTCTAACCCATACATTCACTTTATATTTTAGCCCATACATACACTTTATATTCTAGCCCATACATACACTTTTTATTCTAACCCATACATACACTTTTTATTCTAGTCCATACATACACTTTATATTCTAGCCCATACATACACTTTTGATTCTAGCCCATACATACACTTTTTATTCTAGCCCATACATACACTTTTTATTCTAGTCCATATATACATTTTTTATTCTAGCCCATACATACACTTTTTATTCTAGTCCATACATACACTTTTTATTCTAGCCCATACACACACTTTATATTCTAGCCCATACATACACTTTATATTCTAGCCCATACATACACTTTATAATCTACCCCATACATACACTTTATTTTCTAGCCCATACATACACTTTATTTTCTAGCCCATACATACACTTTATTTTCTAGCCCATACATACACTTTATATTATAGCCCATACATATACTTTATATTCTAGCCCATATACATACACTTTATATTCTAGCCCATTCATACACTTTATATTCCTAACAGTATTCTGTGTATTTACATGAAAATTTCATTTGATCTTTTATCTTTATTCTAGATGAATTTGGGCGAAAAATCAGAGGGAAATATGATGGACTTAGAATCGACAATTATGATAAATTCTGTAAGTTTTGAATTTGAAATGTGATAAATTGCTGAAGGAGTTTGGACTACTAATGGAACTAACTGTAAACTGACATTTTCTTAATTTCTTATTATATGTAGCACATGTAATAACACCTCATGATATCACAAATGAAATCATGTTGTCATGGAAAAGAAAGGTGTAAAGATGGAGGCATTTGAATACATTTCAAAGTCATTTTACTACACCATCCTGTGGTCATCAAAAAGCTTGCAAATAATAATTGACTCTTTTCATAGATTTCATTTAAAATTAGCACTCTTTTACAATCCTCTGTATATGAATTGAAATCACAAATGTGATGAAACCCATTATTGTATGATATAGTGTTTATAATATTATTTTTCTACTTTTCTCACTTTACTTTTTCCATGACTGCAATATTACATAATAGATAAATTGCAATGCCAGATAGATTACAAAGCAAGTTAAGTGTTTTCAGCTCAGTGACCATTCTTTTTTTTGTAAACTGTTTGGGAACCATTCTCCTGCAACAGAGTTAGACAATTAAGACAAATCAAATTATGTTACATGGTTTTAAAAAGTGTTTTTGCCTGTTATTGAATCCTGATACAAATTAAATTCAGGATTTCTCTTTGCTTTGTCTTTTAGATGAAGATTTGTGGAAGAAATATGTTCCTCAACCTGTGGAAATCAAACAAGGCAGTGTGTATGACTACTATGACATACTCGAAGAACTGGGAAGGTAATTGTAACCTTAAGTTCAAGCACTTCTTGCTTTCTTCTAAATAAAGAAAAAAAAATCACATCTATTCATATTGTGTATACCCATGTATTAGGTGTGTCTTAGATCTGTTCATATTGTATATAGTGTGTGTGTGTGTGTGTGTGTGTGATTTTAATTTTTAATGTAGCTTTAACAATTTTTCAGTTATATCGCTATGATGTCTGCAGTGTGGCAGTTTATAGTGATGTCTAGCACTGGGGAATCATGCCGCAGACATGTAGTATGATGTCCCACCCAGTCACATTATCCTGATACCAGGCTGACCAGTTCTAATACTAACCTCTTAATGCTGAACGCCAAGAGAGGCAGCTGTTAGTACCATTTTTTTAGAAGTCTTTGGTATGACTTGGGTGGGATTCGAACCCCCGACCTCCCGCATCCGAGGTGGATGCTCTAACCACTTAGACATTTATTAGATGTGTCAAAGACCTGTTTATATTGTATATAGTCATTTATTCTGTGTGTCTAAGACCTGATGTGGCAAAATACTCTGGAAGATCTTGCTGTTTACATACAATCATTAATAGAGCAAACAGCAAAGACCCTGACTTAACAATGTAATCAGTGACAACAGATCTAGGTCTCTGGAGTTTGCAGTTGGTTTATGTAGTATAATTGTGGTAAATATGTCAATGTGGTTGTGTGCTGCAAGAAAATAAAAGAATCTTTCATATCCAGAAAGATAAAGAGGTGATTTGGATCAAAATTGGCAGATATTTTCCATTGGACATACCCAGTCAAAATGATGCCTTAATTTGCCAACACTGGCTATAGTACAAGTCTCAAACAGGTGACAAATATCAGCCCACTTGGATCTCTTGTTTCTGTCTAAACTTTAATGCACAGGCACATTCCTCATATTTCCTCTTTATTTTAATTACAGCGGAGCTTTCGGAGTTGTACATCGCTGTACAGAAAAAGCTACAGGACGTGTTTTTGTGGCCAAGTTCATTAACACACCTTATCCTCTGGACAAAGCTACAGTGAGAAATGAGATAAATGTTATGAACCAGTTGCATCATCCTAAATTGCTGACACTGAAAGATGCTTTTGATGACAAGAATGAAATGGTGCTCATATTGGAATTGTAAGTATTTTAGCACCTTGTTTTAACAGCTTGAAATGGACTGAATATACTTCCTCCTAAATTATTAAATATACTAGCGATGAAAATGTTCCACATTTTTTTTGGTGTTGACCATAATTACATTACAGCTGTGTTCATGTTTTTGACTTCCACTAACCTGTATCAATACAGTGCTATCAAATGATAACAAGATCTCTCATTTTACACTTGCCCCATTGTTTTTTTCTTTCACTTCTATTATTCATATAGATTTAAGACATTTTTTTTTTCTTCTAAAAGGTCAACATTAGTGTATAAATCAAAGTATTCACATTTTATTTAATCCTTTCTGGAGTTAGATTGATTTCTATGGTGCTTGTTTATAATTTAGAAAGAAATAGAGTCCTACCCACTTATATCGACATCGCTTGTGTCGTATACCACATTTGTTGACAAAAAGCAACGTTGTGGGCCCATGGTCTATTGTTAGTACTAAATCTGTCATGCATATATTGATCTAGAGATAAACAATAAGTGTTTATGTCAACAAAAGCCCTAGGTCCTGACTTGAACAAATCCTTTATTTTCTAATTGTTTATGTCAACAAGCTAACATTTCCTACCCGTACTTTGTTTTACAATTATTTGATGTTGCCACCAGGATTTGATGCTGTCCCATTAACAAATGCCCTTGTCCATCCATGTATCCATTTGTATATTCATTTGTCCATCACAACGTCATCATAACTTTTGAATGAGTTAATGGATTAGAACAAATTTTAGTTCAAGGCTTATGTTTAAAATACCAACATCAAGTTTGATTTTCACATTTTATTCCATCAAAATTAGAGTTTTGGCCCCTGATTTTCGCTTTTTTTTTTCTTCTAAGTTTTGTTGGCTGTCTTACTCAGAATTTTCAGTTTGCATCATGAATTTTGTTTTCTCTCAATAAGTTTTGAAGGGCTATAAAGATTGAAACCAAATTTGAGAAGGGCTTTGTTTAAATCAAAAACTAAGGTCAGTTTCAATTCTCATTTTTCTGGTTAAAATTTTACTGTGATATGACACTTCTTTGACTTATATCTTTGAAAATGATACTTGATTCAGAATAAGATTCTTGGAAACTTTACCAACATATTTGCCAAAGAAAAATGTTTTTAACAGGTGTGGGCTTACTTAAGTTCAAAACAAAAGTTTGCAGTTTCTATCTGGAAACAGATAACAGAAACCATCCCATGAAGACTTTTGGTAGACAAATAATTGTTTGAGCAAACACAACAGCGGAAGAAGAACCTGGGAAAATACTGGAAAGAACCACCGACTCACGAGAAGCTACTGGCAAGCTTTCTCACATACCCACATTGGCCAAACCTGAGACTCGAACCCATGCAGACAGAGGTGAGATGGCAATGATCCATAACTTTGAGCACTTTCGACCATTTGGCCACTCGGGGCCCTGCTTAAAGTCAAAGTCAAACTACAAACAAAGATCCAGATCTGCCATGGCATAATGCACCTGCAGATCAGGATCTATCTTGTTTGTTCTGTTGATTACTTCTAACAAACTGCACAGACCCAGATCTGCCAGCGCATCGTGTTATGGCAGATCTGGGCCTTTGCAGTTGCAGTTGGACTTCACTTACAAGCAAGTATATATGGTATGTGATTAACCTAGTTGCTGGATAAAAAAAAATGCATACTAATGTCTCTTTCAGTTTGTCTGGCGGTGAGTTGTTTGATCGTATTGCAGCTGAAGACTACAAAATGTCGGAAGCAGAGGTCATAAATTACATGAGACAAGTCTGTGATGGTCTCAAGCAGATGCATGAAAACAGCATTGTACATCTAGACATTAAGGTATTTAGCATTTTTATTCTTCTGTGGAACTGAACTTTAGAATATTTTATGTTTTTTGATTTAATAACTTTCAAATGATCACATAATAACACAATGTAGTTCACTTGAATTTTTACATCTTCCCAAATTGTCCTCCTCAACTAAAAATCTTAGATTTATCCCTCATAAAGACCGTTTGAGTTTCAATTTTAAAAAATTTGATGTCGATTTATTCAATTCAGTTGTAAACTGCTCGTGATAATGGCCTAACTCAAGGTCCTGATTACCTATTTTATTCCTTTAATGTCTGTGACAAAATAGGGTGAAAAAAAATTGGCACTCCATATAGAAACCATTGCTGGGATTTTCATTCTTTTTCTCACAGCCAGAGAATATTATGTGTGATACACAGAAGAGCACTAATGTCAAGATCATTGACTTTGGTCTGGCCACAAAACTGAACCCGGATGAAATTGTTAAGGTCACGACAGCAACAGCTGAATTTGCAGCTCCTGAGATTGTCGACCATGAGCCGGTTGGATTCTATACAGATATGTGGGCTGTTGGAGTTCTTGCCTATGTCCTGTAAGTACTTTCAATTCATGATGGTTAACTTCAACATTTTCTTGCAGTGTTTCTTTTGATACATTTTCTGACTATTTCAGATGTTGTGGAACTTGCTAATTAAAAAAACTCCATTAAAATCCCCAAAGTTAATATTTACATGTACTACTGTACATACTGCAGTATACAACAGATAGTTTATTTTAATACACTGCAGTACACTACAGATGGATTTTTGATACAGTGCAGTGCATGGCAGATGATGTATTGTGATACACTGCAGTAAATGTCAGTTCACATAGTGTAATACACTGCAGTACATGGCAGATGGTTGATTGTGATACACTGTAATGTGGCAGTTGGTGTATTGTAATACACTGCAGCACATGACAGATGATATATTGTGATATACTGCAGTGCATGACAGCTGACATATTGTGATACACTGCAACCCATAGCAGTTGATAAATTGTGATACACTGCAACACTTGGCAGAAGATATATTGTGATATACTGCAGTACATGGCAGTTGATGTATTGTGATACACTGCAGTACATGACAAATGATGTATTGTGATACACTGCAGTACATGACAGATACACTGCAGTACATGGCAGTTCAAACCCTGTGCAGTAGAATCAATACTATGCTGTATTGAAGAGCAGTGAATATTTTAGTGTTGGAGATAGTTTTTGCTTTTTCTTCACAAGATTTGTTTGTAAAAATTAGTTCTGAGGATTCTTTCCTCATAATTTTATGTTCAGAAAAATCTGTTCCACAGTACTTAATTAAAAGAGCTCACTTCACAATAAAAACCCACTTGGCATGATAAGAATGTGATACATTTGCTATCGCCGCTTAGAGCACTTGTTAGCTCATTTTCTTTTTCCTTTTTGCTGGCAGGTTAAGTGGTTTGTCCCCATTCGCTGGAGAGGATGACCTTGAGACACTCCAGAATGTGAAGCGGTGTGACTGGGAGTTTGATGCTGATGCATTTGCAAATGTATCAGCAGAGGGCAAGGATTTCATTAAGAAACTTCTGTTAAAGAACCAGCAGTAAGTCACTTTTCCTAGAACACAATGGTATTTTGGTTCTGTTGGTTAAAATAATCAGATTGCAACTATTTTAATGTGACAGCATCAATAATAACAGAAACTTTGTTTTAAGGTAACTTTTGTCCTTTAATTTATAGTTCCTTTGTATCCTTCTGGTTTAAAATTATAATTCTGTTAGTAACAACTCATTGCAAATTGCACACTGTTTCACAGTCTTCAAGAAATGTATATGTGCCCAGCCATGATCATGACATGGGTATATAGTGTTTTATTTGTCTGTCCATCCAGTACATTCAAAATACTAGTGTGTAACTTCTCCACCAGCTTTTCATGGACAATTTTGAAGCTTGGCAGACATTTATTGATAGGAGATGTACCTGTGATTGTGGTGGCACTCTACAGTTTCATATTTTGCATAGGGTTAGATTTTTTAAAGAATTTTCCCAATTTTTTTTCACTGGTTATACTGGCTGTTTAAAAAAGACCTTGTGTATAATAGGTATTGTTAAAAGAACCTTTAATTCCCTTTATTTTGGTGTATGATTGTTTGCTGTTGTTTGGGTTATAGAGTATGAAGCTTGACCTTACTTCAGATGTGCACATATCAAAACACTAGATCTGCTTGGTCATTTTCACATCCTGGGCTTGAGAGGTTAATTGTTTTAAAAAAAGCAGTAAGTTTTTTTACATTTTACATATTTGGTAATTCATTCATTGCATTTTCAGAAGCTGTTATTGTCTAGTTTGGCAAAATTCATTTTACCTGTTTTAATAACTGCTGAAGATAGTGTACTTTAGACTAATTCAGGCTGATTTTTTGAGCAATATAGGAGCAGTCATTTTGGTTAACTGTGTGCTTAGATCATTTACAATTTCCAAAGTACAATATCCAATGAAATTTCAGCCACAGAACATGAAAGTAACAGAGATATGCCAACATTCTGTCCATTGTGCATGTTGCAAATGCAAACAACTTCAACTTACACCTGTCCCTCTCTCAGAAGTTTATCATATCTGTAGAGCACCCTGTGTTCTCACGCTTTTAGGATTTTTCACCAGAGTTATGTCCCTTAAAAGTTTCAGATGTAAGATATATGACAGTATGTCTCAACAAGTTATTTTACCACTGATATATGAATCCATGTATGTATGGGTAGGTTTGCAGATATATATTTATACGTATATAACCTAACAGCAGTAATGATTTTGCCTGTTTCAGTGACAGAATGACAGTCCATCAGGCTTTGGAACATGCATGGCTCAAGGTAACCATCATGCTATGACTGATATATTCTTTTATCTGCAGAATTTTTCTAAAGAGTTCAATGAATTTTAATTATTTTGAAAAAAATGTATTGTTTGTGTTTAAAATGAAAATTTAAGTATTTTCTATGCAACAGTTTAAGACATAGATTGTAAACCTATACCAGGTAATATTTCATATGAGGGACAACAGGAGATGTGTATGAAGCATCACATTCTTGACTCAGTTACTTTTTTTCAATCTGATAAATAAATGTCATGAATGACAAATATGTTTTGACTCCCCTGCAAAGATTGTGCAAAAGTTAAGACATTTTGGATACAATGTCCATCCATCCATCCACTGTCAACTGTTGGTGTTTTTCTATTTTCAATGCTGCATTCACAAATGCAAAGGGAGTGAGGGGAGCATCCTAGACATGATGGTCATGGAGCTCAAAGATCAAGGTGACAGCAGCAGTTATTTAAATTTTGGTTGGGTGGTCAATGGTAAAAGTTCTTGGATAGGGCAGTATTATCTGTTATTGCCGTGAATGAATTGTCATCAAAGTGAAGATGTTTTCTATTGGATATAAATGGCACTGCAGTTGTGAAGATCAAAGGTCAGAATCACAGCCATTACTTTCTGTGGATAGGCAAACCAACTTTGGAGTCCGTGCATTTTTGAGAGCAGATGATGGATCCAGGTGTCAAAAGTCATGGTCACAGCATACATTTTTGTTTGGAGTAAGTTTTTAAGAGCTGCATGAAGGGACTATGTGTTCTGTTGAAGTACATGTATTTTAATTGGACTGTTACATATTAGGAATGGAGATGTTAAATGGTCAGAGATCAAGATTACAGGAATTGTTTAGTCATGTGCTAATAGGGCTGCAGCAACATTGTGATAGGCAATATGATACATTTACAGATTTTTCTACTGTGAAATTGTTATTGATTTACTATTTTCATCTAATGTTAATTTCAGGGCGACTTCAGTGACCGCACCCAGAGAATACCTTCCAGCAGATATGATAAGATTCGACAGAAGATCAGAGACAAATATGTAAGTAAACTCCTCTGTAGTATCATTATAAATAACAGAGAAGTTATAGATGATCTTGAACATGCCAAGTTTAACTGTGGATTGCATTTTTTTTTTAAAACCTAAGATGATTGGTTGAATGCCCATTAGGACCCACAGGGATATCTTAGTTATATGAATAATATCCAAGGATACTGTTGAAGGTTTTATGCATTGTGTTGTTTTGCTCTTTTGTTGACAGAAGCATGCAAATTCTTATCCGTTGCTTTTTATCTGCTTACCGCACATTTATCTCTGCTGTTTATCTCTTTACAATGTTTAATAATTAGAAAAAATTTTGTACAGTTGAAAAATAAATCGTTACATGGTTCAGCTTTAACCCTAACTTAAAGGTCTTTTTTTCTGAACAAACCACAAAACAAAATACCAGTCTCTCTTACGTACCACACAATGCTGTGACAAGAAAAAGGAGGGGGGGTTGTAATTTAGAATGAAAAATGAAGCATTCATTTGCCAATTAACTAAAACAGACATTTCTCTTTATGCATAACAAGGTTTTTAAAAAAAAATCTAAGAATGTGATTGGACCATTTTATCACTTTTCATGTCCTCATTTCTTGCAGTGGGAGCATCTTGAATTGGCCCTGTACATCATTCCATATACAAGTTTATTCATTATGTTTGTCTGTCTATCAGGAGTATTTTTCAGCAAGATTGCCCCAAAACCACTCAGTGTAGACAAATGAAATTTGGCTGACATATTTAGATTTATGTGTAGATGACCTGTTTAGATTTTCAGGTAATGCCATTTTTCCATATTTTTAAATAAATTTTTGAACATTGGGACTTAGACTTTTTTCATTAAAACCTTGTTAGCAAAACTCACCTTCAGTAGACAAATGAAATATAAAGGACTTATTTGTTTTCATATGTAGATGATGGGTCACCAAAGAAATTTTAGATACTTTGAAAAGACAAAATCATTTTGAAATCTAATGAAGATGATCACAAAATTGGGAGATATAATGTAAGCAAAATGATTAAACAAGCCGTGAGAAACCACTACCAAAATATTCTTGATGATAAGAAATAGAAACTCAAAACAATCTGGAAAATTGTTAAGGAATTTAGAACAGGGAAGTGCTCAAAAATAAGACAGATCTAACATCATTAATTAATAAAATGATAAGTTATGGAGTACCACAAGGATCTATCTCAGGGCCATCGTTATTTATTCTCTTCATAAATGACATACCCCAGAAAATAGGATATGCAATCTCATTGACTGGCATGTGTGCTGATGACACTGCCTTATCTAATTCTGAAAGTAATTGAGATGGATTTGAAAAAAAACTTCAAACTACTATTAGCAGATTTCATATATGGTGCAAGAAAAATTGAATGGTCCAAAATACAAACACAGAACAAAAGTCTTGCTGATAGCTACATGGTGGAAGGAAGCAAGATTGCAAACTGAAATGATACATGTTGTTGTTGTTGTTATTATTATTATTATTATTATTATTATTATTATTATTACCCATTCATGTAAGGTTCCAAGAAAAGTCACTATTTCCAAACATGCACAGTCACTGTTTCCATGCATGTTTCTGTCTCTGAAAGTGAAGTGAAAATTTAACTTAACCTAAAAAGAGGTATGTAACTTTGGTTTTCTTGTGCCAATTTTGTATGAGGGTTAATTGGTTTTCTTGTATCAGCTTTGTATGAGGGTTAATTGGTTTTCTTGTATCAGCTTTGTATGAGGGTATCAGCTTTGTATGAGGGTTAATTGGTTTTCTTGTATCAGCTTTGTATGAGGGTTAATTGGTTTTCTTGTATCAGCTTTGTATGAGGGTTAATTGGTTTTCTTGTATCAGCTTTGTATGAGGGTTAATTGTTTTTCTTGTGTCAGCTTTGTATGAGGGTTAATTGCTTTTCTTGTGTTAGCTTTGTTCGAGGGTTAATTGCTTCATAATAACTTAGCTTGACTCCAATTTGAAGCACTGTACTCTGCTGTGCCAGTGCTATTGCCTTTTTGTAGTAGGCCATCAATATTTCCTCATGCATGTATGTTACAAGATATTCAGGATTTGATTTTATCAATCAAAAATGCATTGAGCTGAGTGTAGAAAGGCAAGTTTTACAATGTAACCAAGGTATTCTACATTGATTTTGACAACTATATCTGCTGTTAAATTCTTGACATAAAAAAAAATGAAAACAGTATTAAACTTTAGGTCTAACTTATCTTGCCAATTTGTCTGATCCCAATGACCATGCAGCTTGGGTGCTAAAGAATCATATGACATTGTACTCTCTCCCTCTCTCTCTCTCTCTCTCTCTCAACTTAAAAGTAAAAAATACAAAATACATGTATTCTTCATTAACTAAGATTAGAAGCATTTTCTTGTCACAACTTTAAGTTCTTACAGCGTCCTTTTTTATTAGAGATTGATCAGCCAGTTTGCCTGCATCTGAACGAGATTGTTTTTGCAAAAGTTGTTTTTTCTAAACATTAATATGATGGTCCTTATTGCGTATATTGCTGTCCTGATTTATTTTTTAACATTCAGATTTTTCAGAATTAAGTAGAGAAGAAAACAGAATCTCACTATTGTTATTTCTTTACCCCCAAAATTATGCGCTTAAGCAGAGTAATTAAAGGTACTGTCTACAAAACATGTGATACATAAGCACAATTATATAAATTTCAACACAGTTATACTTGTTTCTGCTGATCTAGTGTTTTGATGTTGTTAAATTTAGATTAAACTTGAATATTATGAGTAAGTATTACTGTAACAACAGATTTTGATCATTTTAAAAATGCACAATTTCTATTCCAAAATGTTCATTCCATTCATGGAGGAGCCATAAGTAATGCTAGAAAGAAGTTTCTGTGTTTCAAAAATTATTGAAAGCCTGTGTTATTATGACATACTTTTAATGCAGAAAAAAGGACAATGTTTATTTTAGCGCTAGATATTTCAACATTTAAAATTGTAAAACATAAATCTATCTACTTTATAAACCTTAATTAACATTTCTGGTAAAAAAAATTTCAGGCTGACTGGAGTGCTCCCAGGCCAGCTATTGGCCGTATTGCTAATTTTAGCTCTCTCAGAAAGCACAGGCCCAAGGAATACCAGATCTATGACAGCTACTTTGGTATGTATTATCGCCTTATTCAGAAACATGGACATTAAAAAGATTTCTTAGTTGATAAAGTCACTTGTAGATTATGGATTATTTTCATCATTCTGTATATTGTCCTTAAAGATCCTCATGCATTTCAAAGATAAGCTGGTGATCATGTGATCATGACCATTTGGATGAGTGTGTATATGTAAAGTTGCACAACTCCTTTCAAACCATTTTAGAGACTCTAAACTTGGGGCTATGATTGGGGTGGTCTTTGGATGTGATTGTGATGGTCTTTGGATGTGATTTGAATGGTCTTTGGATGTAATTGAGATGGCTTTTTGGATATGATTGGAATGGTCTTTGATGTGACTGGGATGGTTTTTAGGATATAATTGGGATAGTCTTTGGGCTATGATTGGGATAGTGTTTGGATGTGATTGGGATGTTCTTTGGGCTATGCTTGGAATGGTCTTTGGATGTATTTTGGATTGTCTTTGCAGTATGATTGGGATGCTCTTTGGATATGATTTGTATGGTCACTGGGATATGATTGAGATGGTTTATGAATGTGGTAGTTTTTGGATGTGTTTGGGATGGTCTTAAGGGTGTGATTGGGATGGATTTTGGATGTGATTGGAATGGTTTTGGGGATATGATTGGGGTGGTCTTTGGATGTCATGATTGTGATGATCTTTGGATGTGATTGGGACGGTCTTTGGATGTTATTAGGATGGTCTTTGGATGTGATTGGGATGGACATTGGATGTGTTTGGGATGGTCTTTGGATATGATTGGAATGGACTTTGGATGTGATTGGGGTGGTCTTTGGATGTGATTATGATGATCTTTGGATGTGATTGGGGTGGTCTTTGGACGTGATTGGGGTGGCATACATGCCAACCATTACGCTTTTGGCGTAATCATTACTCTTTTTTTCACTAAATTATGCCTTACGCGTAAACGTATATGGATTACGCGATTTCGGTATATCCCCCTTCCAAAAAAAAATAATTTGTTTTCTCATTTTTATTAACATCCCATTAATCCCACAGACCGTATTCTAGAAAAGACAGCTTCTGCGTAACTACATTATAAGAGTATGCTTGTCCATAGACTTGCATGCACTTTCCTAACAGTATTATGTTCTATTTATAGTGGCTGTCCTATTTCCAAGAAACATGCTGGTTTCTACTTTCAAACTTTTGACCTCGGATTCTGTTTATAGCAGCTGTATGGCTTAGTGAGGAGAGAACAGACTGGTTTTCTAATTTTTAATCTTTACGCGCAGATTCTTTGTTTTAATTCATATTTGGTACAGAACCAGTCTGTAGGATATTTGGCGCTAAAAGTCAGTCAGATTTATTCAGGTTGATGTGTGTGCTAGAGCAAAAATGTTTCCGGATAATTTCACAGATTAAATAAGGGCGAAAAAACTGATTCGGAGATGAATACATAACACAGCGTTCCATTCTAGGGCAGGTTCATGCCCATTGCAGGCTGTGTGGAAAGGATTTTAATATTATTCATGGTGGTAAATTTGATGTGAGCAACACTTGAAAACTAAAGAAAGCTTGAATTATACTAACTCCAGTACTAAGGTAACTTCTTTTTTACAACAAAACTCAATTGTGGACACGAATGTTATAAATGCAGAGGTGTTATTTACCGAGTTCTTAATAGAACACGCCCCCAGCGGTAGAAGACTACGTTGGTCTTTGATCAAACGGATGTTTCCTGATTCCAAAATTGCAGAATTCATGCATGTGCAAGAGAAAAATCATCTAATATTGTTTGGTGTTTAGCGGAAGATGCTTCTGTTAAAATTGCAGAAGCCATGAAAATTGGGCCATTTAGTATTGCCACAGACAGGAGCAATAATTATGATGACAAAAAGTTGTACTCAGTCTGTGTAAGAGACTTTGACAATAAAAACAGCAACATCAGAGTGCTCTTATTTCATTACCAGAATTAACTGTAAAAATTCCACTGTAGAAAACATTTTTGATTTGCGTGTTAATGCTTTGAATAAACATGATATAAATTGGCAGAGCTATATGGGGTTTTCAGCCGATAATGTGTCAGTGATAACTGGAATTCATAAAGGAGCTGCATTCTATATTTTGACAAATGTCTCAGTGTACATCACAGGTTGTCTCTGTCATTTGATGCACCTTGCTGCACGAAAGGCTGCTAATAAAAACTGAAGTATCAAGTTGGCATTCTACCTGACAATGTACTTCATGCAGACAGAATTGATTTTTTTTTCATCTTATTTCCCAGCTAAATGACCCAATAACTGGAAGATATAAATTTCCTCTTCTTTGTCAGGTTATGAAAGGAATATTGGTTCTTTACCATTCTAATGCTGGCAGTGAGAGATTGTTCTGTATTGTTAGCAACAATAAAACTGAATTTAGATACAGGCTCAGTAATCTAGTACTTAGTGCTCTACTGGTGTGCAAAACATTCATAGTCTCAGCAGGTACAAAGTGAGTATGTTGATTTTTAAATCCAAAAGTGCTACATATATGAAACCTTGAAGCAGTAATTGATGTTAAACGACAGTAGGGGTAAAAAAAAATCATTTTGTACATATGCTTATTGAATTTGTATATGAGGATTACTCTTTTTCTTCTTGGATTACTCTTTTTGTTTTTTTGTCCACTTGGATTACACTTTTTCCTCACCAGGGGTTGGCATGTATGGGGTGGTCTTTGGATGTGATTGGGATGGTCTTTCAGTATGATTGGTATGGTCTTTGTATGTGCACTGCAATTTTTGAAGTTTTAATCCATCCCCTATAGGAGGACATAGGGGTTGGGGACACTTTTGTATTTATCTGTAATGGGAGGCCCCGGTTAATAACATCTGAGAAAAGTGGGGAATAATGCTTCTTTGCATCTGACTTCTAACTTAAAATGAGGCAAGAGCAGTGACTTCCACATGTAATTGTACTGAGGTGTATTAAAAGGTCAGTTATATTTTCCTGTAAGTCTGGTGTATTTAATTGGTACTTTATTAAATAAGTGCTAATTATGATGTCATTTTCTAGACCCCTGTCATTGTAACATTATAGCTACAGCAAAGTATGCTGTGGATGTAGACCTACCATGTACATTAATGTATATACGTATATACCAGGCTTAATGAGTGTTGGTATTGATCTACCATGTACCTTAATATATGGATTATACCAGGTTTAATGTTTGTAAACATTTGCCAGAGCACAAAGGAAAAGTCAGAGTTAAGGAATTCATCAACTTATCTTAATTACTTACAGATCGTCGTGAGGCTGTCCCACGCTTTATACGCAAGCCTCGTACATGCACAGTCACAGAAGGACAAATTGCCAAGTTTGACTGCAAAATCATTGCTGTTTCTCCTCCCATCGTCACATGGTGAGTTAAATACAGCAGTAATTGACCCTAAATATGTTCCACTTATTGAAAATCCCATAGACTTCTCTCATACATGACAACTTCAGAAATGTTTTTCACCTGACATAATTCAGAGAAATTTTAATACATACCTGCTACCAAGCACATTTTAGTGAGGAGCAAGACACAACAACCACTTTTCAGCCACCATCGTCATTCTCATCAAAAGATTGTTACAGTTTTGGTTTTTCACTTGCATGTTTTCTAAACTTCTAGATCGATGGCTTGCATATGGAATAATGAGAACTGTATTGATTTGGAGTCAAAGGTCAAGGTCATCAATGTGACTGAAAGAATGAAAATAGTTTCCACACAGTAACCTTTGTTCTACATCACATACCTGGACCAAACTTTATGGATGGCTTGCACTTGAAACAAGGAAGAGCACTATTGATTTTGAGGTTAAAGGTCAAGGTCACTGACAGATAGGGAAAAAATCGGATATGCTTATTAACATTAGTTCTACATCACATACCTGAACCAAACTTTATGGATGGATTACACTTGGGATAAGGAAGAAGCATAATCATTTTGGGTAAAAATGTTAACATCACTGCCCAAAAGAAGGTAAGTGGGTTCTGCACACAATTTTCAGTTATCTGCAGAGAGTATTTTATAAATATGGGACAGGTATATAATGTGCCATTTACAGTACTCAAGTTTCATTTGTTTATATTTTCCAGAACCACTTGGTAGATTTTCTTCATACTTCGAATGAATTTATATGATACACTTGCCTCTTTGACCATCGGGTAAAGGTCACAGTCATGTAAAATTTGCATTAAAGTTTTGACTGTATTTGTTTTTGCTTATGCTTCCTAAACCTGTTTATGGACCTTTAGTATTCAGTGAATGATAATGAATGAAGCTAAGACGATTCATTCAGTGGCATACTCACTTATCTTTCTGACCTTTGGGTCAATGTCACAGTCCTAGAAAAATTGTGTTAATATTTAGGTTAAAGTTTCTCATTTGCTTCTGTTTCCTTAACCCCTCAATAGATTTTCTTCAATCTTGGAAAGAATCACTATGAAGCAAAAATAATATATTCTGCAACTCACTTGCTGTCCCCTTTTACTTCTGTTGAAGGTCACAGTCATAGAAAATTTGTGCTATTGTTATTTTTAAAGCTTTTTTCGGGGCCCCGAGTGGCCTAGTGGTCTAAAGCGCTGATCGTTACGGATCACTGCCATCTCACCTCTGTCTGCGTGAGTTCGAGTCCAGGCTCGGCTAATGTGGGTACGTGAGAAAGCCTGCCAGTAGCTTCTCGTGGGTCGGTGGTTCTTCTCAGGGTTTTCCAGGGTTCTTCCTCCACCATTAATACTGGCCGCCATGTATAGCCTATCTTGTGCTGAAAAATGGCGTTAAACCCTATAACAACAACAACAACAACAACAAAGCTTTTTTCTTTGTATAAATTTCCTGAACTCATTGATTGATTTATTTTCATACTTTGGATGAACCTATTAATATGAAGCAAAGACAATTTGTTCTATAAGATGCTCAACCTTTTAACCTTAATGTCAAGGTCACATGCTTTACAATAATGCTTTGATAATGATACCTGTGATATTGTTCATTGTACATCAGATTCAAACACATACCTGTCACACTTCCAAAGTACCAGGCTGTGACATTCTACAAAATATTCTTCAGGATTTCGGTACATTTTGTGATTTTTAGGGCTACTGGTCAGTGACCAGAAAAGCTTATTTGATAGTCTGTTGTCTGTCACCTGTCAACTCTTTTCTGTCCATCTGTTAGAAAAAGTTTGTTAGAAAAAGTCTGGACTACTTGGAGGATTGTCTTGAAAATTTTAAACATGCATTTAAACCATGATCTAGTTGGTTCTAATGAAAATGGTGCTGCTTGGACATCCAATATGGCTGCCACAGAGGCAATCTTAAAAATCTTATCACAACTCCTCTGGAATCGATAGTCATATCAATGTGGCGTTTTCACTGAAAGAATTTCATGATGTTGGTCCTAAATGAAATTGGTGCCAATCTGACAAGCAATATAGCCACCATTGCAGCCATCTTAAAAATCTTGTTATTACAACTCTGCTTGGACACAAAGTCATATTGACATTGGGTTTTCGCCAGAAGATTTCTTATCATGTCCATTTGGTTTAAATAAAAATGGTGCTATCTGACATCCAATATGGCCACCACAACAGCCATTTTGAAATAGTATTGCTACTCCTGAATAGAATGTCATATGTTTAATATATTACCTTTACTCCTTTCCAAATCGATGGCTAAGTCAACAAATTTTACTTCTCATGATACCTAGTTGGTCCTAAATGAAAATGTGCCAGCTGTACATCTGATATGGCTGCAATGAAAACTCTTAAAAATCTTCATGTCACTATTTCCCCTAAATGGATGGTCATTATGAATTGGGGTTTCACCTAAATCTGCTAAAGGTGTCTACTTTGTTATAAATGAAAATGGTGCAAGCTGATATCCAGTATGTTCTCTATGGCAGCTGTTTTGAAAATCTTGTTATAGCTGAAGAATATCAGAGATGATTTCAACTCCTGATTGTAAAAAAGGAAGAAGTGGTCTTACCTTGAATTCTAGGAAATTCTTTTCACCTGCTAGTCCATTGGAGGGTCTCTTATTTTTATTTAGTTCATCAATCTAAAATGTAGACAGTTTGTTTTGCTTTGGGTTCACTTTTACCATACATTAATAACTTACAGATTGTGTAGAATATGTTCACAATCCAGATCCCTGATACATTCAGCCTTCATATATACTGAAACATGCAAGAACTCCACTTGCAGGGTAGGGTCACTCAGTTTAGAATATCACTAAGAAGAGACCTTCATATAAGAAATTTCTTCTGTGAGATGGTCAAAATTCTTTGAGATTTTCCACACACTGTCAGATGTCGCAGAATTTTTACAAATTAAGTTACATCATAGATGTAGTCTTTGAGATGAAGGAGAACAGAGAACATTGAGGGAAAAAACTGACATTGGATACCTAGTGACTTATTTACCCTTGCATATGCCAGAATAAGTGATCAGACCTGGATTCCAGTGTGGTGGAATGCTAATGAGTTAATTCTACAATGAATTCAGTCTGATATATTCCCATATACACACACATTAATTAGATGTTCTTCATAAATTCTTTTCATAGTGTATTAAAATAAATCCTACTTTTTGTCATTTGATAGGACTCCCACATATAGAATACTAGAGAAAAACTATTTTTTTTTTTTTAATTAAGATAAAATCATTTGTAAATATGAAGGAATAAACATTATGTATATTACTGTCAAAAAAGAAAGTTTAAATTTAGTTTTCAACAAATTTAAATTTCTGGTTTGTGGAGAAATAGAGAGAAAAATATCCCATTTCATTATATTCTTACTACAACATTCCAGATATGTCCACTGACATGTAAATGAGGTCCATCAGGTATAATGCTGAGATTGGAAGAAATATATATTTCATTTCAGTCATTTCCATTTTAGTTTTGGGTTATCCAAATAAATGTTTGAACATGTTGCACCAATCTCCACATCTTTCTACTTGAAAACTGCAATAACATAACCATTAATTTTTATATATAACCTCTTCTTTGACATTAGAACTAACGAATATAATATTAATGTGATTGACCAGAGCTATCTCACTCAAAACGTTTGACCTGTTTTGATGGATTCATACTGTTATTATTGTTAAAATGTCCTCTTTTTTTTTATTACATTTATTTCTAAACTTTATTGTCACATTAGGCATGGCCTAATCTACACGAGACCTCAACTCTAATTTAATCTAATCTACTGTATCCCAGGTTCTTTGAGAACACAATGTTAACACAGAGTGTAAAGTACATGCAGAAATACAGAGGAAATGAATTTGAGCTGAAAATCAGTCGAATCAAGATGGATGACAAGGGAGAATATGTCGTCAAAGCTGAGAACTCTTTTGGCAAGCGTGAGGAGTTGGCTCTTCTTAAAGTTGAATGTAAGTTCTTTTTTATTAGTTTATTTAAATTTATGTACTGAGTTTTCTTTATATATAATTGTTACCTTTAAAAATTATTTATACATCACGCTCTTGTCTATCCAACTTCCCATTTTCCAATTATGATTTCTTGCTATAGAACCAATGTTGACCACATGTTTTAAAGGTTTTGCATATGTTATCATTCACTTTAAATACCATTTACAGAATTTAAACATTTTTCTTTTATTTTTATGTTGTTGTACATCATGTTTACATTTATTTGGAAGGGTTTATCTTTGTAAATTTTTGTGCATTTCTTATGTTTTTCTTCTTATCAGACTTTACCTTTAGTTGGTACCAAATAATCACTATTGTGATGGGGTGCCATGAAATGCTACAACTACTTACATATTACTCTTTGAACATATGATATATTGCATGGGAGATAATTTATTGTAATAATAAACCCACCCAATCTATCTGACAATGGGATTTCTTTATGTTTTGAGGCACCAATTTGCAAATCAATAAAATGTGCAGTGCTCCCTCATTATAAGGTTCTCACTATAACATTTCCTGTTATATTAACATGAATATCATGACTAAATTGTGCTCATGGACAGCAAAAGTGCTTCAGATCAGTGTTGATAATAATTTTTTCATTTCAAACATCAGATAATAATTTTCCACTTAAAACAGATTTAGTTTAAACTCTCTTAGTAAACTTGGCGTACATCTTGTATATATTTTAAGAGGGTACTTATTATGAAATATATAAAATATGAAACTTACATTTATATTTTTAAGCTTTTCTAACAAGAAAAAGGTAAAGGCTACATAACAGAAAGAAGTTGAAATTTTATTAAGCCAAACTTAAACACTTAAACGAGATTATCACTTTCATTTCCACAGCTGCTCCAGAAAGACCTTCTCTTTCAAGCAGAGAAACAACACCTATGAGAAGGTATACCATCCCAAAACCTATGTTTGATAATGTCTGTTGTTTCAATTTTAACAACCTTGTAATGTTGTTTTTAAATATGTACAGTAGTATTAATTATTCATTTATCAGTAAACCAACTTCATGCCCATGTCTCCAAACATTACTTCTCTCTCTCTCTCTCTCTCTCTCTCTCTCTCTCTCTCTCTCTCTCTCTCTCTCTCTCTCTCTCTCTCTATATATATATATATATATATATATATATATAACAGTCCTTAGGGATATTTTACTTTCAATTAAGGGGGAATTTCCAATAATACGTACAACATACATATTTCACATTTACAAAGTAATTCATGATTATAGTTGGTTTAAATGGCATTGCAAATAGCATTTAGTGCTGCTTGTAAAATAAATATATTTATGCAGATTTAAAAATTGATTAATAATACCATTCATTTCATCAAATCAAATAGTATGCTTACAGTTCGCTCTTCAAGGTTCAAGGTTCTCAATTTTGTAAATTTGCTGCACCCGAAAAGTCACCAGATAGTGGTATAACCCTGGAGGTCTGGTTTCACTTGAACTGTAACTTGCTACTGTCAACTGTATCTTAAATGGCTGTCATCATTTTTACCTATAATCTTTTAAACAATTGGGGAAAAAGGAGAAAATTTTTATAAAGCAGAAAAGTGTAAAACATATTGATGAAGTAGTAAATGACCAAAAATAATGAAAGTTGGAGCTAGCAGACCCCAGCAAGGAGGAACCATAGGACATCATGGCAGCAGTTTTGACCATAAGTGAATGAGTTAAATGTATATTGTATGAATTACCAGAGGAAAGAAGGGCATGGAATGGCAGAAAACCTGTGTAAGAGGAACTTTATCTATTTTTCAGTCTGTTACATTAATGCACATTTGGATGCAGGACCAGATAACATTTGCTATTTGGATGCAGGACCAGATAACATTTGCTATGTTATTTGAAATTGGCTTTGATTTCCAGTTTAGGGAGATATCATACCACATATGATCAACTTTCACTTTGACTGTCCTGGAAACCCATACACATCAAAACTCCTAGATTCCATTCACGTTTTCAACCTCAAACAGTCAGTTAGCCGACCCACCCTTAAACATGGTCACATTTTAGACTGGATTCTTTATAGACCTGATGATAATATTCTGCAGTCCTCCCTGGTGTCCCACGAACTTGCATCAGATCACCTCTGCATTATATGCCATCTTGACGTATCAGTACCTAACCCTCCACCTTTATTTGCTGATAAGAGAAACCTCCGTATGATAAATAGAACCCAACTAATGCATGACATCCGAGGAAACCTAACAACTAGCTTACCTCCTACAGCAGAACAACTCGATAACTACCTGCGTTCATTACTTGACAAACATCCCCCAGCAACCAAGTGCAGAGTATCAATTTAAAAGTGTTCTTCGAGGTATATCAGTGTTAGGGACCAGCTTCACACTGCTAAAAGAGACCACCGTAAAGCAGAGAGGCTTTGGCTTTCCACCGGACTCATTATTCATAAGCAACTTTATGAAGCCGCTAAGAAGAATGTCACAAACATAGTCCATGCAGCGAAATCAGCCCACTACAGTACTAAGATCATGGAAAGTTACGGCTACAAAGAGCTATTCAAGATTACTAACAAGTTAATGTCAAGGAACAAACGTACACCACTTCCAACCACCTTCTCTCTAGTCGACCTTCCGGACCTGTTTGCAGATTTCTTCAGTCAAAAGTACAAACCATCAGAGATAAGCTTGACAACACAATTTCAATTGACTCGTCATCACCATACAGTTGCAATACAGAATTTCAGCAGCAGCCATTAGCAGCATTTGAACCTGTCTCTGTGGATTTAGTATGTACAGTCATGATGAAGAGTGCACCAAAGTCATGTGAACTTGATCCGATTCTGACATCACTGCTGCTTGAGTGCTTAGATCCAATATTGCCTTCACTAACTGATGTTATTAATACCTCTCTCTCATCCGGGGAATTCCCATCATTTTTCAAAACTGCCATTGTAAAGCCTCTGCTGAAGAAACCAACACTCGACCATAACGATTTAAAGAACTACCACCCAGTTTCTAATCTGCCATTCATGTAAAAAATCTTAGAAAAAGTTATTCTATCCCAACTTGTATCTCATCTGAATTCAAACAGTCTTTTTAGCAATGTACAGTCTGCATATCGCCCTTGCCACAATACTGAAACTACTCTTCTGAAAGTAGTTAATGACCTTTTCTTTGCTTTGGATAGCGGAAAGATTACAGTCCTCACTCTCCTTGACTTGTCTACAGCATTTGACACAATAGACCATGATATATTACTTCACCATCTCCAGCATGTATTTGGCATTCACGATACAGCCTTATTATGGTTCAAGTCCTACTTCGTCAACAGGACACAAATTGTGTCCACAAATGGAAAACACTCCAGCCCAGTTGATCTATGTTGTGGTGTTCCACAGGGGTCTGTTCTTGGACCTGTTCTCTTCATTCTATACACTCAGCCACTCTCAAGTGTCATAGATCATCATCCAATGCCTCACCAGTTGTATGCTAATGACACCCAAATATACAAATCTAGCCACCCAACTGAAGTTGAAGCTACCATCCAAGGTGTAGAGAGGTGCATGTCTGATGTGAAATCATGGATGACATGTAACAAGCTGCAGATGAATGATAACAAAACTGAAGCCATTCTGATGACAACACAAAGACTTTCTCATTCACATCCTTTACCTCAGACAATAAATATCAGCAACACCAACATTAAATTCACACAGTCAGTACAAAACCTACGTGTTACTCTCGACAGTACTCTCTCATTGCACCAACATGTCATGAACATATGCAAGGCTGCATATCTTGAGCTGAGATGCATCAGCTCCATTCGCAAGTATCTTTCAGTTGATGCCACTAAAACACTTGTGTGTTCCTTAGTACTTTCAAGACTGGACTATTGTAACTCAATTCTGTCTGGTTTGTCTCAATATCTACTCCAGAAACTTCAAAAAGTTAAAAACACAGCTTCTCAGATCATCCTTAGAGTACCATGATCAGAGCACGCCTCCCCCCTGCTCTGTACCCTACACTGGCTATCCATACAATCCAGAATTAAACACAAAATTTGTTCTCTGTGCTACGTTTCACTGACGGGCTCCAGTCCAACATACCTATCCGACCTCACCCATGTGTACACACCAGCAAGATACTTATGCTCCTCTTCTGACACTCGTATTCTCATTATTCCCACTATGAAAATGAAATCATATGGACAACGTTCTTTTGCATACCAGGGCCCAGCAACGTGGAACGAATTGCCCACTGCTCTTAGACACAAAGACACAGTGATCTCATTCAAGAGCGCCCTTAAAACTCACCTATTTCAACTGCAAGAACAGACTTAAAGACCTAATAATGTTTCCTTACCTTAAATATTTACAGCATGTTTTATGTTTTCTGATTTCGTGGTGTTTGTTTTTATTTTTGTAATCGTATCATTATATATGTTTTTTAAGTGTTGTCAAATGTTGTAAAGCGCTTAGAGCTTCTAAAGATTAGGTGCTATACAAAGTCCTCATTATTATTATTATTATTATTATTATTATATCTTCTCTTATAAGTTGAGTCCAACTGCAAACTGTACAGACCCAGGTCTGCTGTCACATATTGTTCCAGCAGATCCAGGTCTATGCAGTTTGTTAGGAGTGATCAGGAGAACAAACAACATAGACCCTAATCTGCTGGTGCAATTTGAGATGGCAAATCAGTGTCTATGTTATTTAGAGTTGGACTCAACTTATAAGTGAGTATATATGTATCTATATAATACACATCCATCAGAGTTCACGTAAGTTAAGGTTCTGCTGTAAATATTTATTTGTTCAACATTTTGATAGAAAATGGCATGAAAATTGTGATCCTTGCTTGTCTTGAATCATTTTTGTAAGCTGACTGGTCTGTTTCCTGGTGAGATACTTGTGCCAACAGGGTTCATTAATCTGGGAGCTTGATGCTCTCAATTTCATTAAAAAGTAATGGTCTCAGTAAGATCTCTCATGATAGAAAAGTAATGATCTCAGTAAGATCTCTCATGATAGAAATACAATAAATTTATTTGAAATAATGCGTGAAAAGCATAATGGGTGAGAAAAATATTGGGTTGTCACCAAGACAAGGAAATCTTGGTAACAGAGTTACATTGTGTCTTTTGTTTGGCAAAGCTTCACAATAAACAAATATTTTAACCCTCAGCACTGATTTCCTTGTCTCAGTACCAACCACAACTTAGATTCTATTATGCTTCTGTAACTGCCAACAGTTTAGACCCAGCCAGGTGTCACAGTATCTGGGCTATATACATTGCCAGATTTAGAAGGTGTACTGGGAGGTGGGTGTCTTGGTCAGTCAAATCCAACTTTTCTTTCAAATAAAACAATAACTTTCTTAGTGATAGAAAAATTTGGGCATTATAACCCAAACAAACCACTCACCTTTTCAAATCAAACCTCCTCAGGAGGTTTATGATTTATTCTGCTTACAATATAGAATAAACAATGGATACCCCAATCTGGCAGAGCTGGGTCCAGTCTGTTCACAGTATGGTATATATTGGTATTTATGAAACCATCCCAGACATAAAGGTCATATCAGGCTTGTGATATCATGAACCATATGATTATAGAAATGATGAAAAAAGAGAAAATGTCTTAAAACTCCTTAAATTCTACTGACAAAAATTGATTCAAAACAGAAGACTATACCCTATATCAAAACATTTGTTCAAATTCAGCAAGTATTTTAGAAGTACAGTGGGGCCCCGGCTTACGAACGCCCTGGGTTACGAATGCCAGGCTGGCCAAAAAATGACTCGGGGTTACAAACGGTGACTCAGGTTACAAACCGAACCGCCATTCGCTTGCGCGCAAAATTTCGAACACACGAGCTCACATATGGCTGCCTCTACTCAAATAGAGTGAAAAAAGGTGCGGAAAAGGAGTCTGTGGTGTTCTTGTGTATATTTTTGTGTCATGTTTGTGTTGTTTTTGTGGGTTTTGAGTGTGTTTGTGTGTTTTATTGCTATATATGTGTTGTGTGAGTGCTCCTTTTGTCACCTTTTTTTAATGTAGCAGCAATTTTCGGCGATTTTTTTTCGGCTCAGGAACGGATTAAAAATATAACAATGAGACCCTATGGGAAAACGCGTTCTGGGTTACAAACGCCGTCCGGGAACCAATTAGGTTCATAAGCCGGGGCCCCACTGTATGGATGTACAATAAAATAAGTGTATAATTTGAATCAATTCAAGTAATTTTAGAACATAGATATACAATAAAACAAGTATATAATTTGAATCAAAACAGCAAGTTATTTCAGAAGTATGGATATACAATAAAATAACTGTATAATTTGAATCAATACAACAGGCAAATAAGAGAATATCTTCAGGTACATAAAACAGTTTGTCAAACTTTAGGAAAGTAAAAGAGGATATTTTTAAAAAAAATTGACAAACTTTATCTGGAAACTGGAAAAAGCATGAAGAATTAACATTTATATACCCACTATCCTTCTCACCAAAATGTTTCACCTTTGGAATGGAAGTTATAAAATAATCTAATGTTTTTTACTTCTGTTCAGGTCTCGACAACAATCAGAACTGAGGGAATTTGAGAAACCTAAAGAAGACCGTCCTCCCGATTTTGAGTTTGACCTGCGTCCCCGCATCATCCAAGTTGGCAATGACTTCAAACTCATCACTGTTGTTCAAGCCTTCCCAGTTCCAAAAGTAATAAGTTATCATTTTTGGTGGTATGATCAAGAGTGGCTGTGACCCATCGAGTTCCCACTTCTAGATATCCCATAGACTAATGTGCTAGTTGGCAGGTTTTGAAAAGCTCTTAATATCTTAATATCACAATGGATGCTACCATATTTATGGTGCAGTTTAAGGGAACAGTTTTTAAGTCAGAAACATTACTCCATACAATTTTGTCAGAGAATAATGAAAATAAAACTTGACTTAAGCCATTAAGGTTTGTTTGAAAATTTTAAAAATAAAATATTACCTACCATATTTGATGTAATACATGTACTGTGTGCTTAAGGAATTACTTTGAGGATAAATTTCATGAAGTTCATCATAAAAGGTGTACTGACATAATACACAATGTCACAATCATTTGTATGTACATATCAGGGACTTAACTCCCTTTGACAGTGTTGGGAAATCTCATCTTTGGAGGATCTATCACCTTGCCCAGAATGGTTGCACTGAATAAAAGCACATCTAAGATCCATGTCTGGCACTGATTTAAATGGTAATGAGACACCTGAAATACATAATGGTAAATTCCTTGAAAATTGTGATGATTTTGTGCAGGTTTTCGCAGAGTTATTTCCCATCCTTGAACCACTCTATGATCTAAACATGTGCACTTAAGAAAGACATTGCATACAAGTTGAAGTTTAACATGAAGTTTACCAGATCAAGTTGTTTTCTCACCCATTTACCAAAATAATTATTGAAGTTATGACTCTTGTTGGGCCAAACACTTGGTCTTTTAATTGTTCCATGTGTAAAACTCGCCAAAACATCCTGCAAGCCCACAAAACCAATAACCTTGAAAATTATAGTGGTCCTGACACGTATAATCAACTGGTCCTACATATCATTCAAGAAGAAAAAATATAAGCAAAGGCTGCATGATAAATGTAGGTAGACATGAATATCAAGCCTTAATAAGGTTGTTTATTTATTGAAAGATAGAAAATAGAGAAAAACACAAAATAAGATATTAATATCACACATCAGAATTGTAAAATTTTATTCAGTTAAGCACAACAGAGTCATTGTTAACTGACCAGGACAATGACACTTACTGTCTGACTTGTCCAGATCCGTACATAGCTGGGCATCAGAATCTGATGCTGCCATTGATGACCAGTCTGAATGTGAATCAATGACAGCATCAGAACTAGACCCAGTATGCAAAGATGAGGCTGTGTTATCCAACATACTGCTGCCCATGAAATTCAGTCTGTGGAAAGATGAATTCCAGCAGAGGACTTCTGGAACTGGATCAAATGCATCCACATCAGCAGAATTCAGCTGAACTGTTAACATTATTGCCATGGTCTTAGCATGCACCCTGTTTCCATGTTCCAGGTAAATTCTGTAACCCAACTGTTTTTAAAACATTCTTTTTGTTTGATATTGTCATATTACTTTTAAATAGTTCTTTTTTCTTTGTCTGTTTGGTGTTTTAGCTTTTGTTGGCCTCTGGGCATCCAAATGCCTCCACAGGGTTCCCATGTGGGTCTGAAAATCTGGGAAAGGTCTAAAATTTAAAAATTGCTTTTCCAGGTCTTGAAAATGTTTTGAAAAATTGAAAAATGATTACAAAGTCATGCAATTTTTAAGTATTTTACTCTCATTAGGTCAATAAATTTGTCACATTGCTTGGTTGAAAAGTTTATATTTTTTGGTCAGGGAAAGGTCTGTAATATGTTTTTTAATTTGTGGCAGGAACCCCATTCCACAAGTTGACATTGGGAATCATAAGTAACATGTGGAATCAGAGATTGCATAGATGCAAGAGAGATTTCACTTGGAGTTACTTGCATCTATTGAACGTAGATTGCATGCAAGTTGTTTATCTGTGTGTGTGTGTGTGTGTGAGATTTGGATTTTTAACGTAGCTTTAACAATTTTTCAGTCATATCGCTACGATGTCTGCAGTGTGGCAGTTTATAGTGATGTCTAGCACTGGGGCATCATGCCGC
>JAECUM010018970.1:0-14512 GCA_016617855.1 Megalonaias nervosa
TTCGGCATCCACAGTGAAAGATGAGTTATTGCGATCTCACCGTTGGCAACACCGGCTGCTTAGTGCATATATTCTGCTGGTTCGCCACTACTAAGAATTAGTGTATGTTTAACTCCTCTAAACACTGTTAACATCACGACAATAACCAAAGACAGATGCTAGTGATAGTAGCACTGCAATAGCTGTGTCACCATCAGTGAAAGCTCTTCTATTAACCGACCCCGCATTGTAGTTAATGTTTCTTATTCTTTGAAATGGAAGTATCTCATTTAGTCTGTTAAGCATTGCAACCCCATCAGCCACAACTCCAGGCGGTGTTACTCCAATTGCGTTACAGAATGCTATAAACGCAATTCGAGTTGGGCCTACAAGATCTGCAGCACCTGGTGCTGCGATGCCTATTAACGCACAAAGTGGAATAAGATTGTCTCTGACTAAAGCAGCATCAGCGTCAGTATTAGCTCCATGTGCAATTGTTCCAGAAATAGCGAATTCATTTCCAACAGCACCACTATTGGCAGTGTCTTTGAACCAGAATATATTAGTTGCAGTACTTTTTGAGTAATCGTCGCTAAACGAGATCAAGTTTAATATTGTGCTAGCTGTTGGGAGGTACTCGGAAATATCCTCGATTGTTTGACTAGCAACTTGATAACGTGCACTCTTGAAAAGACACCAGCCATTGTTCTGTAATGTTCTTGCTGTTACAGCTGGATAATCACCAGCAACCAATGCCGGTGGTCCTACTGAGGCTGTTCTCCTAATTTTACCTCGTACCTCAGTAAAGGCTTTGTGAGGCAGTTGATTGATGTCCTTGTCCCTAGTGTTTATTGTCCTCTGATCGGCTTGATTATGATCATTTGTGTTATCGTCGAGATATTCGATGAACTCGAACTGTGTTGCAGAGTCATCAAAAGCCTCCATTGTACTGAAATCGAGATAATCTCTTGTTGACATTTATTTCATTGATTACAAAAATTTGTTTAGGCCCTAACACTCATCTTACCACCATTAGCTTCAAGGTCGATGCATCTGTCTGATGTGATAAGCGCATAAGCACCAAAGGAGCGTCTGTATTGGCTGCCAATGTAAAATTGATTTCTGCATCAGTCGGACATCAGGTCCGACTGATGCAGAAATCAATTTTACATTGGCAGTCGTCACTGTGTTTACTAACATCAAAAAGAAAAACTGAATAAATTGTTGCGAATTCACTTAGTGATATTTGCGGTCCATAACCAACAAACTGATACTTCTGCATTGATTAAAGTAACATTGTGTAAGCACGTGAGACATTAAGTGTTGCTTGTGAGAAATCACATTCAAGTTCTTTGTCGGGATATCTCCTCGAGTTGGCTGATGCATAACTTTTGATTAGGTTGAGGTGACTAAACACTAGCTTATTTTGTTCTTGTGAATTTGTTCCACGTCCTGGCCTAAAGAAGAAAAAAATGTGTCTCGGTAATTGATCATCTGGAACAATTGTTATTCTCCAGTTGTGCGTTGCTGTTACTGGCATTTGCTCATAGTAGACCCTATTCTGTACAAAATACATTTTTCGAGAGTACATGTAATTATATGGTCCAGCTCTTTCAAGAATCAGTGTGTGTTTGACACTACGAAACACTGTGTTAACATCACGATAGAATCCAAGTATAGACGACAGTGGTAGTAGCATTGAAACAGTAGCACCACCATCAGTTAACACTCTTCTACTTGCAAATCCTTAATTGTACAAGACATTGTTTCTTATGCGAGAAAGTATTATCTCATTTATCTTATCCAACATTGCAATGCCGTCAGCCGCAACACCTGGTAGAGTAATGTGTAATCTAGTACACACTGCTTTAAGAGATATTCTAACTTCAGCAAAATAGCAGGCAAAATGATTAATGGTGGGCCAAGACCTATTTACGGATTAAACACAGCGAGATAGTTGCTAACTTATGTTAGATCTGCAGGCTCATCAACACCATACGTAATAAATCCACCAATTGGTGCAATTTCATCAGCCTCTGCTGCTCCAGTGTTAGTGTTCTTGTACCAGAACATATTAGTTGCCGATGATCTAGAATAATCATCACTAAACGAAATCAAGTTTAATATTGTGCTAGCTACTGGTAGCTTATTGCTGATGTTCTCTATTACCGTATTATCAATGCGATACTGAGACCAACCACTATTCTGTGGTGTAACAACTGTCCCAGCAGGATATGAAGCACCATCTACTTGTCGTATTACCCTCTAACTTCTAGAAAAGCTTTTTGAAGCAATATAAAAATATCATCATCGGTCGTGTTAATCTTTCTTATTCCAGCTTGATTTGGGTCACTAGTATTTTCATCGAGATACTCTATGTACTCAAATTGTATTGTTGAATCATCAAAATCATCGATCTTGTTGAGGTCGAGATAATCCTTTGTTGACGTTTATTTTATTAATCAGATACAATTAGAATTCGTCTCCCAGCTGTTGTGGTTGTTTGTTTTAGCTTTCGTAATATATTCTCGCCCTGTGGTGATAATAGTTTTCTAGCTGTTTTTATCATTGCTTGGTGCAACCTCATTGACCGCCTCCCTTATCTCACAAACTTTTGGCATCGGAGCAGCAACTGGTTGTAAAACTGCAACTGGCTGACGATTTATCTTATCATCTCTCTTTTAACCAACAGCTGTTGCAGATGCTGATGATACTCCAGTAGCAAATGCTTTACACGCATCAAATGCAATTGGCGCGACTTTACGAGCTATTCCAGGTATTGCCTAAAAAAAACTTGTAAAGATGCTACCTCCAAAACATCCTATTATCTTTCTCACGTAAATCCTTCTCGTTCTCATTACTTTACTTAGCAGATAAAACTATTGTTAATTAGACAAAATTGATTGATTGTTGGCAAGACAAAATTAATCAGATTTTCTCATGCGCAAATAGTATGTTACTTGCTCGTTGTTGAGATCAATATCTCTGCTAGATTGATTAGTTAACGTCACTCTGATGCTAGTTATATTTTCCTCAATGTTTATTGGGTGGTAGATCACTTGTCTCGGTTGAATCTGTCATATTGATCCTGGTGGGACATTAGGAGAAAATGAGTAAATTGTTTGTCCTCTACTGCCCACAGATGAAAATGATCATTTTGCTATCGAGCAGTTTATTAAGATGGTACTTACCTCGGTGATATCGGCCGTTTTTGCTCTCTCGTATGTTATTGTTGTTGTGGTGGCTGAACCATACTGAGCTCGATTAAACCAGGTAGTGTACGTATCGTGTAAACTGGAGAAAAATCGATGATAAGATTATTTTTTAACTTTATCTTAGCTCGTAATGTATTATAGTTTGGTTGGAGCAGATACCAGTTGTTGATATCAGCTGTTTTATTATTGTGTGTGGGATATTGAAAATGATTTCCATTAACCATCTGAATAACGAAAGTTATCGTTGGTTGGTTCTTGTCTTAACGTTGATTATCAAAGACCACATTGTAGCTGAGATCAGTCCAATTTCGTATTGTTCTTTAGGATCGAGATTCAGCGGCGGCGTGTAAGTAACACAAACTTAAACTGTTCTCACTAGATTGTTTTGAATCAAAAAAGTAGTGTGGTCGAGTTCATTGTAATTATAGTTCGATAGAATTAAGCCAGATTGTTGTGAAGAGTGTTGTACTAGGCTATTGTTATCACGTTATTCTTTCTCAAGTTATTTAGTGTCTTGATTATCTTGTTGGTGTCACCACCAGACGATATCAGTGATGTTAATCTGCTAACTAGTTCATTGTTCGAATGATAGATTCTAATACCACGACCCTCCTTTTGTAGGTTATTGGATAAACTTTGTGATGCTCTTCTTTCTAATTCATCAAAATTTGTTGTGTAATAGTCATGCATCGAGATGTCCTTGTACGGAAAGCTTGTGGTTATACCAGTTATCACGTCCTTTCTTTCACGAATATACTCACCAAAATTCTTACCAAAAATACTGTAAATCAAATACCGCTTGACTCCCTCTTTAGCCTCGTTCTCATCAGAGGAGTATTTAATATTATTCAGCAAATTAATTTCTTGATTGTGAAAATTAACATAAATTTTATTAATTTCTTTATCATCCTCAATTAGAAAACTACGTGAAAAAATTATTCTGCTTTCCTTCTCATTTAACTTTATCAGGTTAAATAATTCATCTTGATCAGGATCGTCCTTAATGACATAACCTATAATTTCTCTCACATTAGGTTTTTTAGCCAATAGTTGTGGTGGTATGTCCACAGTTAACACAGTGTCAATTCGATTTTTGATGTCCTGTAGATCAGTCATAAGTGTATCAAATTCATTTTTCATTGTACCTGTTACAGCCGTTGCTTTATCATCAACAGCTCCAAGTAGTCCTCGCTCTTGGATTGATTTTAGCTGTGCTGGTTCAAGTGTTGACTCAAATGATTTCTCACCTAGTAGGGCTGTGGTCACTGGTCTGAATAGTTTCTCGAGATCCTGTTCCACTTCACTCTGTCCTAATCTCGCAGCTGTCCAAGCACGTTTCAGCAGTTTTTGTTGTTCGATAAATCTACATAAAATCACCGGATCGTGCATTATAATAGATCATGGTACAAAATATTGTAATCAGGGGTTGACAGGCATTTATTTGATCTGAGATAATCTAGTAGTTGAATTATCTCACCATCAATTTCCTCACTGGTTTTGCCAGCTTACTTAGCTGAAATTGATAACAAAAGACGATCAACAATATCGCTTAGTGATTGATGAATTGTGCCATATCCCTCAGTAATACTTTTATCCATAAAATCATATAAAGCTTATTTTTTACTTACTTTTTGTAACAAACAAAATTATCGGTAATATTCTGATAAATAGTTCTTTCCCTGTTCCCAGCTTTTGGGAGATATGTTTAGTTAAAAATTTGTCTGTCCCATTGTAGATGATTGCAAATATCCCATACTAAAAATTTTTAGTTAGCAGCTCCTTGTTACTTAGTATAAGATAAGAGAAAACTTCTCTACTCAACTCCACAACTGATTCTTGGCTTTTAATTAAAAATGATCTTATTCATCTTTCTTCTAAGTTTTCTCCTGTAGTCTTCAACAATCCGAATCATAAAGATAATCGATAATACTTTCATGTCTAGTTTAGAAAAAACTAGCATCATTGAACGACAGTTTTCTTTCGGGTTCTTTAACGGTTTCAATAGATCTCAACTGTCTTTGTATTTTAGCTAGATCAGCTGCGGTCTTATCAGCTTTATCCTCTAGCTATGACAGCGCTTTGTTTCTTATCAACTGATCCCTTAAGACCTTTCTCCCTAATCTTTTTTTATTGTTGCGGGATCGGCAGTGGGATCTGTTACTTTCTCAGCTAGTTTAGTAGTTGTCACTGGTTTGAAAAGTTTAGCAGTGTCCTCCTCTGATTTCTGTTCGCCTAATCTCGAAGCTGTCCAAATCTCCTTAAGCTTTTTATGATGTTTGATTAGCCTATTATTTCCTTCTTGTCCATGTTAGTTAGTCAGATAAAAATTGATCGAGATTGCGACGAAACATTTTAGGTCTATCATTTCAGAATTTGTCGTACAATAAAGAATCGTGCTTGTTACCTGTCGAGTTGCGATAGTGCTCTGCAAACTTTTCGTTTGAAATATCACCACATTGTTCTCTAGCAATGTTCTGAATATCAGTGTTGTCTAGACCTGAAAATAGTATGAAACAACCTGCGTTTCTTCTGTTGAATTGATCAATATTGAAAAAATCTTGTGAGAGATAAATTGTGTTGCAGGTTTTATTGCGCGACAAAATAATAAGATTGTATCTTTTGCATCTCATCGTGCTCAAGCGGTATATTATTAAATACGACAATTTTAATTTTAGTTGCATCTAACTCAGAAACTGGAGTAACCTGATCGGGATCTTTAAGCATGAAAATGTCTTCAACAGCGCCCAATTCATAACGAAACTTATCGTTGTAATCGTGAAGTAGCTGGTATTTATCTTGTTGAGAGTTAACTGTGTAGAGGTAGACCTTACCGTAACTGAGACCGTTGTTAAGTAGCAGATTCATCAGGTGATTCGTCTTACCAGATCCAGTACGACCAATGATAAGATTATGACAGTTGGGCAAGTTAAAATTGTGCTTGTGTGATATCACGTTCTCAGTGTCAAAGTTAATAATGTTCATTATTTAAGTTTTGTACAAAATACACAGTAAAATGGTTATTTCACAAAATTCGGGACAGTGATTGGAGATATAGTTTCTGGTGATATTATTGTTGATGACATTTACGTTTTACGTGGTGGTGATAGTATCACACTTAATCTAAACCTGAAAGGTAAAATGATTAAAAATCTAGAGACAGTTTATCCCTTAGCCAACGCTGATTTAATTCAAGCGGTTAGTTACAGTCAGTTGAACACAGAAAACAGTTTGAAGGTGAGTAAAAGTGGCGATAATATGACAGGTGATCTTAACATGGACGGTATAGCAGTAGTCAACTTGGACACTCTTTATCCAATGCCAAGTGGTAATATAACGCAAGTTGTTAGTTTGAATCAACTGGACACTGTTTATAACTCGAAACTAAATAAACCCGGTGACACAATGACCGTTAACATGAATATCTCAAACAAACAATATCGATTCTTGAAACATCATATCCTTTGAACTACGCTGATTTATCATAAGCTACAAGTTGTCTTCAACTACGTACAGTTAATGTATCAAAAGTAAGCAAAACCGGTGATATCATGACAAGTTTTCTCGATATGTCGGGCAGAAGAGTAATTAATCTTGATACAACCTACCCTGCCAACAAGTGGTGTATCATCACAGGCAGCTAGTTTAGGACAGTTAAATACAGTAAACAACTCAAAAGTAAGTAAAAACGGTGACACAATGATATGTAATTTGGCGTTTACTAGTGGTAAGATAACTGGTTTACTAAGTAATTTTCCTCCTGGTGATACTGATGCTGTTAATTACACACAAAGTAAATCTGAGTTAACGAAATGCGCAACGTTAACTGAATTTGAAATGTCAGGGTCAATTTACATGAACAGCAGAGTGATTATAGGTTTAGCACAATCAACACGAGCTGATGATACGTACGCAGCGCGTGTTGGTTATGTGAAAGGTCACCCTTTGAGTAAGATAGGTGATCTTGATATTGGAGCAAATAAAGTAAAATCAACTTCAGTACCAACGAGTAGTGATCTGACAAATAAAGACTACGTTGATCTGATATTTGCTGGATAGGTTCGAAGAACAAAAAATAGTGTTGGTTTTATTCCTTCGTTGACCAGTGATAGTGGAAATCGAACAGGATTCATCATTAGATCGTCATCATTTTATACTATTTATAATCCGTATCTTGCATGTGCATGGCACTTATCGAAGACAAATGTTAATGAGTGGGCATCAGGTGGAACAAATAGTAATTTCTGGTGGAGAGTAGAGTGCCCAATTGCTGTAGCAATGCACAAATTCAGTTTACTGGTCATCTAGTGGAGCAGAGAGAATTTATAACTGGCGACTTGAGGGATCAAATGATAATACAACGTTCACAGTAACGTTCAGGCAACTAATCCAACTTACAATGGAACACCAGCGCAAGAATTTGCTGTATCAACAATAACGAAGTGAAAGTGGTTTCGACTCTACTGTGTTAATGCTGAAGGAGAAAATCCTAGATTAAGATGCTTTGAATTTTACACGAAAGATGACCAAGTGTAATGTTTATTTGAAATAGAGAATAATGGCTAGTTTCTTAGAAATGTGTGAGTCGTTCTACGAACAAGTGCTAACAGAGGAGTTCTTAGCTGTCCCATTTCGTTGCTGAAAGATGAGGAAAATCCTGTTCTAGTTGAGTTCACAATAGACAATGAAAGAGAAAATAATGTCCGATCTGTTTATACAATGAGAGAGGAAGAAGAAAGAAACAAAACTGATGATTACAAGGTAATGTTGCATTTTTCAAACCAAGACGGAATCAGCAAGATGGAGGACGAGATTGAGGATCTGATTAATAAAACCATAAACGAGATTCATCTAGATTTCAAGTGGTTATTGTTAACCAAAAACAAGCTAGTACAAAAGAAACTTGATTAGCGTCATGATACAAAATAAAAGCTAATCCCTGATCATGGTAGGGTCAGAAAGCATATGATAAGACAGGACAAACAAATACGTGGAAGATTCCATAAGAGACGTCTTCATGGCAAACTAGGATTAAAGTTTAAGGATTTTGATTTATTGATAAAGATACGTAACATGGCGGATGATGGAAGAATTTTACGAAAAGCTTATTTAGTCGTGTTTAGCAACATAATAAACCGTGTAAGATATTTCAACAGTTACATCGATGCTGAGTATCACGCTGACCTAACGGAATTAAAAAATTTTGAGAAAGAGAAAATTGATGTGCAATTTGAATATCCTAATCAAAAGGATGATACTCTGCTGGTTTTACTCTGGCCGCAGATTAGAGCATTAACTGATGAGGAAAAAAAGTGGTTAATGAGATAAAACCAAATGATCTGCTGTTTTGGACAAAGGAAGCGAGATTTAGAAATTTTGTTGATTCAATAAGCAGTAGATTTAATGTTGCGCATAGTGTCTACGTTATTGATGAAAATTTCTATGTTCGAATAACTGTTGGTGATTTAGTAATAGATGACACTAAAGTTTGAGAATATGGAGGACCACTAGCTGCTGAATCGGCGTCATTTGCTGGTGCTTTTGTTATTGTCTACAGGCACTTATTTGTTAAACCAGTTGCTGATTTCGCTGTGAAATCAGCGGTTAATTTTATTGATAAACATATTAATACACCTGGCATAACCAACATAAAAAATACGAGCAAGTAAAACAGCATGATAAAAATTTTGACGTTGTTTACTCAGAGGGAGAAACAGAATGGATAATCTATCTAAATTTACCATATTTCAATAAATACAGATCATTTTTAGATGAAAATCCTCAGTTTGAAAACATTTTTAATGGCTACGATCTTTACAAAAATGTTAAAAGGATGATACATAATGTGGTTACACAAGAATATTTTCAATACGATCTTGAGGTCTATAACACATTTGCTTATTGTTATATTATTTTGCATGAGTATCTCTTCAATAACGCAGATGTTTCACCACAGCAAGCCAAAACAAATCAATGATTTTCATAGATAAATATGAGAATCATGAACATATTACTAGAGCAAAAAGTTTTCTCAACGATATAACTCATTGGACAAAGCTAGAGATACCGAGATTAACTCGTGCTGAACGTGCCAAACTAGTTAACAAATCCGATACAGCATTTATCAAATACAAAGATTTTCTTAATGATCCAGAAAACACTGTTGCTGCAATAAAACAAACGTTTGGTAGTGGAGATGATCATGGTGTTGTCGACTACATCGGTAAATACACACCAGCCTACGTTGTACTAGAAAAGTACTTGACGATAGGAACATCAGTGCTTTATGTTCGAGAAGTATAAGTTTTATTGATAGTGCTCTGGTGCCAGAGTTCATCAATGACATTCCAAAGGAAGAAATAGAGCCCAATTTGGGTAAAGTTACTCAACGAAAATTTACGGCGGAAGAGAGAGAACAGTTAAAAGACAAAAACTCAGCGTTGTTCGACAAGTACAAGTTATTTCTAAATCAACCATAGAACATTGATTTTGCCTCTGTTGTTAGAAAGGCAACACCTGAATTTGTATTGTGGCTTATAGAGCAATAAAATTGTGGTAGCAATAAAGTTTCTAGATTTTAATCACACATCTCAAGACACACCACCAGAGGACAAAAAAAAAAAAAAGGTTGATAGCGTATATGCGCACTATCACAAAAAATTGTTACTGTGCACGAAACTCGCATGCGTATTATGGTCGAATACTAAAGATAATTAAGTACCTCTCAGCAATAAAAACAACGGCGGGCCTAGCAACAACTGGAGCACTAGTTAATCCGTTTTTGTTAATTTTGTCTCGTGTTGGTGTTGCATTGGACATGATATCGATATGGGTTAATCCAACTATCAGATTTAAAAAAAATCGTCGTGTAAGATAGCGTTTAAAGTTTATACGCGAATGTAAATCGAGATAAAATCTTATTTACTTGGGGTTAGTTATAACTTGGATGATCTGATCAAGGAATTTAAAATAATGGATAATTTGCTAAACGAGATACTACCACACATGATCACGAAATACGAAAAAACATGAGAAAAATATGACATGAATTTTATCTAAACTCAAGTATTATGGACGTTCAAGATGTACTCGATGAAATATACAACGAGGTCTGTACGATAAGTGTTAGAGATCGCGAAAGAGAAAGACTCAAGAATAACAATAAACCTTTTGTTGTAAGGATAAACAATGACATAACCGGGCACTATTTCAAAAGAGATTAAAACAGGATAAAATTGGGCTTAGTTAAGACTGATGGTGGTAGTAAATACTTTGATTTGCTCGACGTGCTCGAATGTTTGATACTTGATGGTGGTGTAAGCAATTTTTCTACCCAATATCGCAAGACAAATACGCAGAATTGATGATGGACCTGAACAAGATAGAGGTGTATGATGAGCATAATGAGATAACGACAAATACAGAGGTTCTTGAAGCGTTTAAGGAGAGCAAAAGGATAAGCGCTACAATCGCTGTCACATTCTATAAATTTGAGGGTATGATCTATCTGGTGGCCAAACCAATCAGAATTTGAATGAGAGGCTCAGGTAAAATTTTATCGAATCAAGTAAATCATGAGCAAGATAGAGAATCATCTGACTGAATTTGCAAAACAAGCTGAATAGGTAACTGAGATAAGCGATGATGTTTCAAAATCACGTGATAGATTAACTAGATTAGAGAGGCCATTAACATATTTTTCTGGTCAAGTAGAAAATGTGATGAAGATAACAGAGGAAATCAAGAAAGAGGCGGTCAGGAATCTTGAGCATGATGTCATCAGCCTGACCAGTCAGACTGAGAACATATTGAAGGTATTTGGGGACATTAAGCGCCCTGTTGTGCCTATTATTATTCAAATTGAGGACGAGAGTTAATTTATATTTGTTGAAGGTGAGATTGTAACGCGGAATAACATCCGAGGGCGGACATGGTGCTTATATCTGCTATATGTTTGTAAAGGTTTGGTGATATTTCAGTGTCACAATTATAGCATTTTATCTTCGACAGACTTTTTGAGTTAAGTTGTCAATAGCATGAGAGTAGGATATTTTGCTGCACTAGAGTAGGTAAATACGACCTGTTCCATTAGCAAGGTTTTCAAGGGAGATATTAAATAAAAACAAGCGTAGCCCCTAGTGTAATTGTGGTGTGTATATGTGTGTGTATGTGAGTGAGTGATTTGGACTTGTAACGTATTTTTTTAAACAAATGTTTAGTTATATCACTACGATGTCTGCAGTGTGGCAGTTTTTAGTGTGTGTGTGTGTGTGTGTGTGTGTGTGTGTGTGTGTGTGTGTGTGTGATTTTGGAATGTCTGTGTGTGTGTGTGTGTGTGTGTGTGTGTGTGATTTTGGAATTTTAACATAGCTTTAAAAAAATTCAGTCACATCGCTACGGTGTCTGCAGTGTGGCAGTTTATAGTGATGTCTAGCACGGGCAATTCCACCAAGTCACATTATCCTGACACCAGGCAGACCAGCCCTAACACTAACCTCTTAACGGTGAGCGCCTACCGAGGCATCTGCTTGTACCATTTTTATATAAGGCTTTGGTATGATTCGGCAAATAAAGTGCGGACTGACACCAAAAAGGTGGTCTGCTCTGTGATACTAGCTGCTAATGATAACATTTCACGCATGTACTCACTAGTGTATAGGCAATTACTAAGGTAACTGGGTACTGAAAACAAAAAATCACAAACTTTTGAGTTCCAGCACTTATTTTTTCCCATTGCTTCTTTCAATTCAGTTTTTATTTTGTATTTCTATGAATATTATTTAACTAGAGCACAAAAGTCACAAATACCAAACACATCCCGTTTTATTATCCACGAAATCTGAATTTTTGGCAATAATTATTAAAGACATGATCATGACCTTGGCATTCACTAGATAACGATGATGTAGCTGTGAAGGCAGAGAGCATCTGAAAGGGTTTTACACTTTTTCTGAGATAACGTAATAAGCCATGAAAAGTATCTTCCTTGACATTGCTGTTAAGTATTGTGTATATACAGTAGGACACTAATTCAATTGTTTAATATTTACAAGTGCCAGTTTTTATTGTTTTCTAATCTTCCGAAATTCTGTGTAAAGAAACATTGTATTAATGGTGGATACAAGTTAGCATCAAATGCATACATTTGCCCACCTTCCTTATTTGTTTATTTATTAATGTATTTTATCTCACGTGTTATGTGTTCGTGATATATTGAGAAACAGTTTTCAATTTTATGGACCTTTTTTCTAAAGGGTCTTGGTACGCTGAGAATTTTCTTCTTATTTAAATACATAACCGAACCTGGTCAACTTTGTTATGTTACGTATCGGCTCGTTTAAAGTAACATAAAGAAAAGAGTGACTACAACAAGCTTTGTAAATTTTAACAAAAATAATTTATTTCCCTAAAGTAACATAAAGAAAAGAGTGACTACAACAAGCTTTGTAAATTTTAACAAAAATAATTTATTTCCCTAGAAAACACGGTGAAAAGGTAAAAATATGAAACAAGACTTACGATTTACGAAGAATATCCAAATATTTGTCATAAAATTGTGAAAACACATAAGTCCTGTGAATAAACAGTTCTAAATTGACGTAGTCTGAATCTCAATAACGTTCCAAGATGGCGGATGATGACGTCAGACGAAGGTTAAACACAAATGTCCAGAATTTTCACTGTGAATCACAATTTGTATCGTTCAGTTCCAATTTAGAATTAATTTCAGCAAATGTCTTTGTCCAAAGCCAGTTGTGTCGTTCTCCAGGGAAAATAATTATCGTTTAAAAGTTAGATGAAGTACAGCTATCGTCAATAACAAAACACATGTTGTTCTTCATACGTACGAATGAACAACTCTTTCCAGCACAAAAGAATACCTTCTTCTTAAGGTATTTAGAAACTCTAAGATGTTACGATGTGACTCTCTAAGATGTTAAAATATGACTCTCCAATATGACTCTAGACTAGTTCGCAGCTACTTGAGTATTTTAAAGCAAAATAATACGTCATTTCATGTACACGCATGAAGAAATCGTGGAGATTTCGAAATATCGCCAACGTAGTATAGAATGTCAACAAGTATTATTAGTAATGACCGTGGTCACAACCAATCATTTACATAGCTATTTCCGACTATTTACTTGAATCGACAAAAACCGTCATGCAAAAATCGTGCTTACGCGAGTCACATTTACGTTCTAAATAAACACGATGTTTCTAACAAAATATCAGACCCTGTGAACATAATCATCATCAATTTAGAAAGAATTCAAATTTTAACACACATGTAATTTAACTACAGGGTCGTAACAGTTAACTTACTCTTGATCACACGTAAGTTGGTTACTGTTAAAGTATACATTCAGTTTATTCGCAATATAACAGTACCATCTTCCGATAACTGTGTAGTGTTATGTATATTTGTACTTTTTGTAACTTCTGGTACATGATTTTATCTAAATTTTAAAACTTTTATTCATGGCTATAAATTATACAGAATATCTTTAGTTAGTTTTGCTCTCGTGACCTGACTGTTGAGAGCATAATATTACATAGGATCTATAAATAGATGCTTACGTGTGTGTTGATAATTATTAACAATAATCCTAATTATTAAGATATAATGGCGCCTTTGTATTAATTTCTCATTGGCTGATGGGCTTTCGACGTTTCTAGAAGAATTCAGTAACTTTCCATTTGGTTGGACTAGGTCACATGAATAGTCATGTTCGATGCCAAATGAGTAGTGTGATCTGTCACGTGGGGTATATTGTCAAATACGAGTCGTAATATTAGATATATATAAGGAGAGAACTGAGAAATCAGATTCATTCCGATATTGGCGTGATCATCATTTCTTGTCTTCTTGTTTTAAGTATGCGGACGTGTTTAATGCTGTACCTAGATATTATTCCCGAGGAAAAAACATTTTTTGGGACTGTTCGGTGGAAATAGAAAGTGCTCATTATTTTGACTATAATATTATTTTAGAACTGTTGTGAATTATTCGAATGAATTCTGGAAAGCGCTATCTTGACAATGTCACGGTTCTTGGAGGACCATTCCATTTCCGGATTTGAAATTTATAAGGAACATTTTATTCATTTAGGACTTTCATAGACCTTTACATGGACTAGTTTGGATACGCTGCATAACACTGTAATCTCTTCTCACATTTTTAATTTACAACTTTGATAACTAAATTGTCTGTAAAGTTTTACAAAACTTATTGTTTTTGCTTCTTTCTGTTACTTAGTTTATGCCCATAGAGTCATAACAGTAAACTGAAACTATTTTAGAGAGTCTAGTAGGAGTTA
>JAECUM010018971.1:0-27572 GCA_016617855.1 Megalonaias nervosa
ATAATGGGTTAATGACAATGATTCTGAAAAACGTAATTTATTGGTTTGTTATTTTTCATACATCGGAAAACGGATAGTGTTTTCATGTCAAACATAGATATTGACTTTTGCTATATGAATTTCTCTTCTGACAGGTTGCATTTGCTTCTTGTTAATATTCATAATCACTGACTAACGTTATCATCATTTGTTAATTGGACAGAATTATTCATAACGCAAGTAAGTATCTTTATTGCGCGACTAAATACAATTTTCTTATCTCTTATATCTTATTCATGGATGCAATCTATAAAATTGTTCCCAGGTCTGTAATAATTGTTCTATTAATGATACGGACATTTTAATATATTAAATTGGAAACTCCAGCTAGTGATTGTTCTAGAGCGATTGTTTGATTGTGAAATTGATTGGTAACATCGTTCACAAGAAAGGAAGAAGAGATCATGCATTTTGAATCCGAATATTGACATTTACTTGTTGTCAACACGCTGTATCTGTTACATTTGACGATGATTATCTATCTCCTTTTATCTAAGGTGAACACATATGATTGACAATTGATGACGTAACTAGACGCTTTATCCAATCTAATGAGATCATACCGTTTTCTGAACCGTTTTTCCTCTGCGGAGATATTTGCATCCAAAACCTTTATTTCCTTTTCAATTTTATACTTCTCATATTCAGTCGACGAAGGATATATTGAAGTTCTATTTCAATAGCGATCAAAATGACAGTAATGACACTGGATTCATCCAAACCATGCTTATAATATTTCTTTAAGCTGTTAGATCCCTTAGTGCTTTGAAACAAAGAGTTGGTATGATAACGTTTAATTACCATCCATCTCTAATCGTTACTATATCCGTAAAAGAACTGATTTGACATTTTATAGATAGGTTATCCAGTCAAAACGATACCACATTAAATAAGAATATTTGACGTTGCACTTTGAGTTTACCTGCAGCATTTTCATAATTGTATATGTATTTATGGATTGTTCATGGTTATTACGTCCGTGCACGAATGTTGTTTTATTGTATCGACAAATGCTTTCTATAATTTCGATATGATATCCACCTTTCATACACAATGAGAAATACGGCCAAGTTGGAATTAGTTATTTTCTGTCCAGCATTGTGTTCATATGTTATGGCGAATGCAGTGTCTCAAGGGGCCTTCATCAATTTATTTTCATAAACTTTTCCCAACTTCGCTTCCTCTTTGTTCCATAGGATTTAAGCAATCGTTTCTTTTCATCAAGTAACGAAACGAATCATCCAATCTAATGAGATCGTTAACTGTTATTGCTTCTTTGTCTGCGGCAATTTTATATGGGTGGAAATTCGTGATTTCCTGTACATTTTGCTAGCTTTGTTTTATGCTTAGTAACATTTCGGACAGTAACTGAAGCATACTATAGTTCTAGTTCAATAACGAGTACAACCGCAGGCAAGACACATGCTTAGAATATTTCTTTAAGATTTTGGTTTCATTAGTGCCTTAAAAGAATCGTATTTCTCTTTCTAAAGGACTTGCTGTAAATATCATTTTGTTTGACTAAATATATGTGTTTAGAGCAATAGGAACGATTTTCAAGCAAATACGTTTCATATGGCTTCAATTTTTTTTACTACTATTTCACGTAGATGTATGACTCTTGAAGGAAGAAGTTGGTAGGATAACAATAAATTTCCATATATTTCCAATCGTTCGTGGATGCTGTATCCATGAATGGATTTAATTGACCTTTTGGAGAAATGACATGCATTGGGAAAGATACCCACTTTGTATCACTATGTTTCAGTGGTTTATCAGCTGTAATTGTAAGATTTTACACACTGTGTCTTCATTCCCAGATCAATCATGGCTATTACGTGCCTCTATGCATAGTCCTGATTTGGAAGAGAAATAGCAAATTTTCATAGGAGATAGGAAATAGGGTCAGGAGGTTTAATGGACGTTATTACTTATGTTGAATTAGGTCTCCAGGATGTTGTTCATATGCCGATACGCGATGACGTGATGTGGTGCCTATGGTGTCTCCGGAGGCATTGCATTTCAACAATTTAATTTTACAAATGTACATGTCTTCATGTTCATCTGTGTTGAATACGATTTAAGCAATTGGTTCTTATCATTAAGTATGCGCATTATATAATCTAATGAGACCGTTCCTTGATCTTGCCTGTTTTTCTTCGGCGGAGTAACATGGTTCCGAAATCTTTACACCCTGTTGACTTTTCTAGTTCTCCGGGGTTTGCTTAAATGGCATTTCGGACATTGGTTGTAGCATATTAAGGTTTTATTTCAATTGCGATCTCTACGGCAGACGAGACACGGGGTTTAAAAAAAAAGAACAAAATAAAAACGAAACCTCATGTCTCATTCCAAAAAGCATTAAGTAAATCCTTTTTTGTTGATTTAAAACTTCCTTTTAGAGAGAGAGATAAAAAGATTTTCTTGCAGATTTTGTCCGTATTACTGGGACTACTTATATTACTATTTCATGCAAACGTATTACAATTGTTTTAAGGAAGCAGTTGATATGATAATATCTCATTTCCATACATATGAAATCCTTCGTGGATACAGTGTCAGTGCATATATTAAATTGACTTTTTTTAAAGATATGTTATGAATTCACAAAGAGTGAGAAATACGTTCAAGTGTTTCATCGTCTATATTCCCTGGGTGGAATAAGGCACTTTCTGTCTAGTATGTTGTTCATATAACCATACGGGAGGTTGTCTTGTGGTTACATCATTTATTTTTATAAAATGGACCAGTCTTCCGGTTCATCTTGGTTATATGAGATTTAAGCAATCGTTTCTAATTAAAAAAATAAGGAGACCCGTTATACAATCGAATTAGACCGTAAATCTTTCTTGCCATGTTTTCTTCTACAAGTTATTTGGCTCCAGAACCAATACTTCAGTCTTCAATATTCTACCAGTCAAGGGTTTCCTTTTAATAGTATTTCGGACAACCGCTGTAGTACATTATAGGTCTATTTGATATCGATCACAAAGGCAGGTGAGACAAGGGCTACCTCCGATGTATGCTTAGAATATTTCTTAAACTGTTAGATTCCTGAATAAGTTCAAACAATCTCTTTTTTCTTGCAAAAGGCATCATATAAATTCCATTTTCGTCAACTTAATACCTGGTCTTAGAGCAAAAAATGTGTAAAGGTTCCTTATGGATTGGTCCATTTTTACAATTATAACATGTACATTTATGATTCTTCTTGAAGCTATTAATTGGTACGATATCATATAATCTCCATATAGTTCCAATTGTTCGTGGATACTGTAGTAGTTTATGTATTTAATGACATTTTGGAGATATGTCAAGCATTCGAAACGATAGCCATTTTTGATTAAGATCACTTGATGCATTCGTCAAAGTTGACTTTAAATTCATATATGCAACGATAGAAGATCGACCGTCTCCCCGATTAATATCGTAAAAAAATATCCAAAGTGTCTCGAACCTGCAATGGCTTTCTTCGTCAGTGCACTATCAACCCTTTAACCTTTTACTCCTCTGAAATAGTTACACATAGATAAAAGAGATAATATATAAAATAAACTACGCTGAACAAGACTGAATAATACATCCCTCTTACATAGACCAAAAAGGTAAAAACTCTTTTCATTTCTGGGCTAGCCGACCCTCTTTAAAATGTGTATTTTTTTTTTTTTATATTGGGATAGCGAGCCAACTTGGCTAAATGTGTCTGTTGTTAATCCAATGTTTCAGCAGATATTCCTCCTTGAGATTACAGACACACGAAATTGATTCTGAGCTATTATTCTTCCAAACTGATTGATGTCATCCCCAGCCGGAATATTTATGATTGATGCATGTATATCAATAATGCTTTCGGATTGTTGAACGCGTGGTGAGAATCATTAACACTGCAAGCAGTCTCATTTGGTAAGTGTGATCTTTCGTTAGGACGAATATGGCCACAACATTTTTATAGGCGATGACATACAATCGTTGTTGCAGCTGGGGTGCTGGTGTGTGTGGCACATTAAAATATGTTTTCATGACCCACCAACACGTGTGTTTCCCCCCCCCTCCCGCGGCACCAAGGGGCAGAAAAATAAAGCCTTGAGTAGGGTGCACCCATCCTCCTTGCTGATATTTTACATTTTTGTGACCTCTTTACTCCAAGTTGTCTGATGCGCTCACCGTTACGGATAACTGCCATCACAACTGTGGGTAAAGGTTTCAGGCGGTGCCAATGTGGGTACATAAGGAAGCTTGCCTCTAGCTTCCCATGCGTAAGTGATTCTTCCTGGGGCTTTCCTGGGCTCCTCCTCCACTAATTATACTGTCCACCATGTATAACCTATCGTCTGATGAAAATTGGCATTCAATTTCACAAAAATAATTTTGTAAAATAGTGGAATAAATTTATATAATTTTAAGTATACAGATTTGGTCGGTTATCCCTCTTTTCTGTTACATAGTTTGACACCCTAGTGTTTTAGCAATACATACATACATACATACATAAATACATACATACATGCATAAATACATACATGCTTTCATACATAATTTACTGAACATGTGTATTTTATGACGTCCTACGTGTATAATATTAACAAAACAATTGAAAATTGTAAATTCATTAGAACATGATTATCCTTGTAACTAAATACAGTTTCGGATGAACATCAATCATATACATTCGAATCTTTGATGTTTGCATCACTTTTAATCAACATAAATTTTCCTTAACCTTTCTAGACCTAAACTATATTAATTACAATTCCATTGTGAAAATATCTTAATCATTTATTTATGTAAGATGCACAATATCTAGCAGCATCACTCTTTAAAGAGTGATACTCATATGTAAATCTGAACGACAGGAGTTTTAACATTGATTACTTAGTATCTCTCAGTAAAGTGCTGTTGATGCTAAATAAGTCTGAACACTGAGTTGGTAAATCGCCTTAGTTAGTAACTCTGTAAAGTGTGGCTGATATATTTCACTCTGATTTCCATGAATTCTTAGCATTGCTTAATGTAGTATCTCTCTATAATGTGTGGCTGACCTATTTAAATCTGAACTCTATGAGTTATGAAAATTGCATAATTTAGCATCTCAGAAGGACCAGGTTGAAAACAAAGTAATCTCACTTGTGTTATGGTATAACGAATTTTGAGTTTGTGCTTATCTGGTGCAAGTTATATCAGTCATGTCCATATATTTAATATAAAATGTCTTTTTACCTCAATATATGATCCCAGAAGACAATCATTGTTGTAATGTGAGTTTCACTTATATTCTGTTGCAATGGGATTCTAAAGATTGTATATAAAATGTTCCTTTCAGCTTTTACATTTATCCCTGCATTAAGAGATAGTAATAAAGTCAACGTATAAAACAGGAGAATATAGTGAAAAAGGCCGAAATCAATAACAAGAGTCACTAGAAGGGACTAACACTCAGCTTTACAAACCGAATTTCCAAGAATGCAAGATAAGGCTACCTCTTCCTTTTAACTGCCGAGTGTTGGAATTACCACGACTAGTCTTCAGCAATAAGAGTTTCAAGTTAGCTGCTATGATATACATATCGGCTGTCATACTGGCACTATTTTCATTTATGACATTGTTATAAGTCGCTTTGGGAAATCCCTGTGTCAATGTGACCTTCCATTGATAGGTAGTAATAACAGCAAGAATTACGAGATAGCTCTCATCGTCGACATATTAGCTGTATCGCTGGCACCATTTTCATTTAGGATGAACTAAATAGCATACGAAGACTATTGGCGAAAATCCCATGATCACATAGCCATTCATTAGAAAGGAGTAGAGATAATATTGGAATAGGTCGCCAAGGTAATCATCTTGAGGTGAAAATCCCATAACAATATGGCTTTCAGTTTAGTAGAAGTATCTATAATAAGAATTTCAAGATTAATGGTGTGTTGTCCATATCGAATGTTATACTGGAAATATTATAATTTAGCAGCTATTAGACACTATAAGAAGTCTTTTGAGGAAACCTGCGTGTCAAGATTATTTTCGATTCAGAATGAAAAGCTATAAACAAGAGTTTCAAAAATTACTGCTATTGTGGCCATATTAAATATCAGATCTGTTCCTGTATCATTTAGGTACAACTAGACACCATAAAAAGGCTTTTGGTGAATTCCCAGTTTGAATAACATTTTTCATTCAGAAGGAGTAGCAACGGATATTCAAAATGTCTGCTGTGGCATATATATTGGTTTTCAGATTGCTACAGTTTACATCTGGGACTAACCTGACCTCATAAGATATATTTTAAACAAAACACCTTGTTGATATAACCATCGATAATCCAATAAATACCCCCCACCGAAATCTGTGTTAATATTGATAGATGATATATGCGTCTGATGTCACCTGCTTTTTCAAAATGTCCAATTTTGTTGTATGCAAATCTTTCAAAACACACCTGTGTATAGTTTAGACACTTACAGGTATTTGGTAACAGTCATATCTAGCACGAAATTAAAAATGGCCACAGGACAGAGGTTTGAGTTATTCTATGTGGATTTACAGGTCGCCAAACATAGGATTTGATCCAAAGATTGTATGTGCATATTCCCACAAAGAACCTTTCTGCCAACGGTAGCTCAGCAACCGCGAGACTTACGAGTAGGTGTATAAAATGTGCACCCATGTGTGCAGACAAGATTGGCGGTATTGTTTTATGAGCAAGCAATATCATCCCATAAACTACCAGCAAATATAATTATAGTTGTGGGTGAGATGTATCGGTCTACACAGCCCATCCCAAAATATCAACACTAACAAGATTTTCAGGATGGTCATTGTGGCGGCTTAATTGACTGCAGATAAGAACCATTTTAATTTAGAACTAACTAACATAACAATATTCAGAGTCTTGTAGTGAAAAGCCTACCTCAAAATGAATTTCTATTCAGGAACCATTTTCATTTTGAGTCAACTAGACATCATATGAAAACTTTTGGGAAAACCGCATGTCAATATGATTTGTCTTCGAAAAGGATAAGCCATAAAGAAGATTTTCTTTGCTATGGTGACCATACTGGGTGTCAGATCAGTACCATTTTAATTTAGGGCGAACTGGACAGTAAAAACGTAATTTGTTTAAAACTCCTTGTCAGTATGACCATCCATTGATGGATACCAGTGACTAGATTTTCAAGACAGCCATCACGGTAGCCATATTGGATGTATCATGTACTTCATTATCATTCAGTACCAACTAGCTATCATAAGACGTCTATTTACAAAACTCTATGTTTATTTAGAAATCCGTTGCGAAGTAGTAGAGATAACAATATTTTTTTTTTTAAGACTTTAGAAACGACTGCCATGGACACCATCAGTGTTTGAATCAGTACCATGATCATCTAGGACCAACAAGACATCGTACAAAGTTGTTTGTTGAACACCCAAACTCAGTATGTCTTTCCATTCAGGAGGAGCTGCAATATATGTTTTTCAAATTGACTGGCATATCATACCTATCGGAGGTCAGGTTGATAACATTTTCTGTTATGAATAACTAGATATCATTTGAAATATTGAATTATGTTGATTCGACCATCCATTCAGGAGAAGTAGGAATCAAAAGATTTTCAAAAAAGCCTATTACAGCAATCATATTTGAACACAGACCATAACAATTTTGAAAAGCGCCTGATAAAAAGCCTTTCCATTTAGAAGGAGAAATGACAAGGTTTTAAATATGGCTGCCGTGGTTTCATATTGGATGTCACATAGATAATATTTACATTTAGGACAAAGCGGGAAATCACGAAGAGCATTTCACTGAACACATTACTTTAATATGACCAACCATTTACGAGGAATAGTGATACAAACATTTTAAGATGTGTGTAACGGATGTCACAGCAGTATCATTTTCATTCCGGACCATCCAGGCAATGAGAAGAATGTGTGTAAATCTGGACGGCAATCTTCCGAGTAGTTAAGAATGAGTAGCAGTATCAAAATTGTGCTAACATATAGAGGGACAAAAGACCATCCCATAAGCTCATTTGGTCTCCACTCAGTAGAGCTAAAACACGATGGAAGGCATTACATGATAGCTGAATAATATTCATGCCTGATCCATCGAACATCATGCTCTCCCTCTCTCACTCTGAATCACGCACACTACTTGCAACAATACCCATAATTTTCATATTTCACTTAAATTTTACTTATCTTCTACCTTTAAAGTTGACGATTTCTCCTTCCTTGGAACACAAATACCATACCACTCTTGTCTTTATCTCTCTAAATACTTTTGATCTTCATTGCAAGCGAATACATATGGATACACACAACATATTACAAGACCACTCAAACCATTATTTATTCTGGGAGGCAACTGTTATAGAGACTGTAGTTTGATGATATTATCACCTCTTTCAAATGAATTACATCATGCCTTTTTTAATATTTGATATTTTATTTCTAATTTGAGAAACTGTACATGGTTTTAGTTTCCGTTCTCCGTCATTTAAAGGGTTATTCTCAGAGCGAAAATGTTACATTTTCGTATATCTTCCACGAAAACTGAACATGTAGCACACTATGACAAGCAGTGTTGTTAGTTAAATGCCAAATGTTAAATATTTAATATGAAATTCACTCTAACACAAAATGTAAAGGGAGGCCCGATTGAACTACGAACTTCGCCTAACGTTTGTCTGAGGGCAAAAAATTCATCGCTTGTTTGAAATCATATTTGCATTTTTGTGTCATTACTACATTTCATAACAAAATAATCCGACAATGTTTACGACCTTTATCATGTTCGGAATGAAAGACCGTTTCCGTGCAGGAACTTTCAATGAAGCGAGGTCGTATTAATCGACGGCATTCGATAAACTTGTATTTGAAGAGTTACATTGAAAGAAAAACATTCGACGGTCAGACATGGTATTGAAGACAAATATACAATATTCAAATAAACAATCTATATTTTCCATAAGAATCTTTCGTCGCCATAGGAAACATATACTATTATATCACCCATACCGGTCAACCTTTTTTCATAAATAGGCCTGGCCTTATGTTTGCCACTGTTTACTCTCAACGTTACTTTATGCATATCAAATGGGTATGAAAACTCCTTTTCAGTCCCTAATATGCAAGAAATAATAACCGAAAGAGGGCAGTATATACACAATGTTTGTAGTCCATGAATAATGCGAATGGAAATTTTCCAGTTGAGAAAGATCAAGAAATAACAACTTTTGGCACACAACAGTAATCATTCAAACACAGTCCGCGTGTATTCAGTTTGGTTACGTTGGCGATTCGTAACGCTTACTATATGACATAATAGGAAAACCAGAAGAAAATTATACTCAGGGACTATATTTGCCTTAGCTTTTTACAAAGCGTTCAATTGCATTTAATGCATTTGCTCATAAAAGGGGTATTTCGGTTGGTCCATGTTTCTTTTTAGGTTATGTTTCTAATTCAGTTTTTTATAAAAAGTCAATGGTTATTATATATCCTATAGTAAGTCGTGTTAAAAAAGGAGCATCTCTCTATCCTTCAATTTATATACTTTATGGAGGAACATAAAGCATGGAACGTAAGAATTACCCAGATATGACAAGTTTATCTTCATGTAAATTACTGGTGACTGTTTTAAAGGAATTTTTTATATAACTTACTATATCATTCTTAATTTAACTCCCGGTAGATGTTAACCTGTCATATGAACTAGAGTTTGATTACGGAGCAGTTTCCAATGAATGCATGAGAAAAACAATCAAAATCCTCGAGGCTCATCTTGGACAAATAAATGACTGACTGCTAAAGATGTGATACAGGACAAATATAACATGTTCCTCATATAGTCTGTTTAGTGAATATGTCATAAGTGAATGAAGAATCGACATATTGTTCGACATATAATTTTCCAAATTAGTACTCTGAAGAGAGAATCTCAAATGAATAATGATTTTATATCGGAATTGTGAAACGAGTTGAATAATACTAAATTTGTCTAAACCTTGTTTCATCAATGTATTATTAAAATATTGCCCATTTTTCTTTTTCTTTCAGCGGCAATTATTTAGTTATAAAGAGTAACGGTTTATTTCGCTCGCTGATAAACGAAACATCTTTCTTTTGTTCTGGGTACAAAAGAGTCGATCTATTAGTAATGTTTAATAGTACATTTTTTTTTCAAAACTAGAAATCAAAGAAAGAGCGTCCTTACGAATAAACAGAATACTTTACACAGAGCAAACCCTTTTACATCTCCGACTGTTCAGTGCGTGTGATGGCACATTATTTGATACGGTTGTGTACCGGCCACAGTACAGTAGACTATACATTTTTACTAAAGTGCTACTTTCACAACTAAACTTTACATTTTTGTGATATTCATGTGAACTAATGATGACTGAATGCATAACTTCTCATATATACTCTAATGTTTTTGTGACCAGATATTTGCAATCTTAGATTTAGGACATAGACTACAGAAGACGTGAATAAATTTCATTTTGAGTCGGAATTTCATCACATTTTAACCGCGTAATATTATGTTGTCCTTGGATAAAGTTCGGTCAGTTGGGAGACTGGTTTATGTCCACATTTTTCTGTGAGCAAAGGTGAATTTGTTTACTTGAGTATATTAATAGTTAAACCACTTTTGAATATAGGATGGATTGAATATTGCAAGTATACCTTCCCTTCCAACCCCGTCACATACACACCTATTATAAACTGAGCAATACCTTAGCTTTACTAGTGTTACGACCCTCTAGTTAAATTACATGTGTTAAAATTTAAATTCTTCTAATTCTTTGTTTCATTTTTATTTCATTTTTACCTCATTAAATGTAATTATTATTAGTATTATTATGATGATTATGTTCGCATGGGTCTAATAGTTTGTTAGAAACATCGTATTTATTGAAAACGTTAATGTGACTCGTGTAAGCACGAGTTTTGTATGATAGTTTGTGGTTGCAAGTAAACAGTCAGGAAAAGCTGTGTAAATGATTGGCTGTGACTACGCCATTACTAATTATACTTGTTTACGCTTTTGTAATGTCCAGGTGTGATTTCGAAATCACACGTGTGCTTCGTACATGTGTACATGAAATGACGTATTAGCTTGTTTTAAATGCTCAGTTACCTGTAAGAAATTTTCACTCATAATCGTAGTCAGTCATAGTTGAGAGTCACATCATAACATCTTGTAGAGTGTCTAATACCTTAAGGAAAAAGTATTTCTGTGCTGGAAAGAGTTGTTCATTCGTACGTATGAGGAACAGCATGTGTATTGTTAGTGGTGGTAGCTGTACCTCATCTACTTTCTAAATAATTATTTTCCTGGAGAACAACCCTACTGGCTTTGGACAAAGACATTTGTTGAAATTATTTCTAAATTGGAACAGAACAATACAATTTGTGATTCACAGTGAAAATTCTGGACATTTTCTGTTAGCCTTCGTCTGACGTCATCATCCGCCATCTTGGAACGGAACTGAGATTCAGACTATATCAAATTAGAACTGTTTATTCACAGGACTTATGTGTTTTCACAACTTGAGAACAAATTTTTGGAATCTTCTTCGTAAATCGTAAGTCTTGTTTCATCTATTTACCTTTTCGCCGTGTTTTCTAGGGAAATAAATTATTTTTGTTAAAATGTACAAAGCTTGTTGTCTTCACTCTTTCTTTGTGTTACTTTCAACGAGCCGATACGTAACATAAAGAAATTGGGGGCTCGTCCGGGATTTGAATTTGGCTGATATATGAAATTGGCTAAAAATTGAAATTTAAATTCCCTAGTTTATTTTATTTGAAATCTTAGTGAAAACAACAGGCTTTCTTTCACAATGTCAAAAGTGGAGAGTTTTCTCTCTAATCCAACTCAAGAGCAGTTGGATAGTTTGAAAAAGGATGAGTTGCTTGAACTTGCCAGAAAGTACGATCTTTCTGAAGCAAAAGCTTTTTTGACTAAACAAGAAATCAAAAACATTTTAATTCAAGATTTGGTAGGAAAGAATATTTTTGACAAAAGTGTTTTGGCATCTGTCAGTAAGTCTATGACAGACTCTGACGTTAAGAAAATAGAACTAAAAATGAAACAGATGGAAGTAGAGTTAAGGAAGCTCGAGCTTCAGAATCAAAACGAACAAATGAGATTACAATCTGAAAAGGAGGAGAAAGATAGACAGGAAAGAGAGAGGAAGAAAGAAAGACAAATAGAAGAAAGGGAAAAAGAAAGACAAATGCAATTAGATGAAAGGGAGAAAGAAAGACAAATGCAATTAGAAGAAAGGGTAAAAGAAAGGCAAATATAATTACAAAAGGAACATATGCAATTTGAAGAAAGAGAGAGAGAGAGAGAGAGAGAGAGAGAGAGAGAGAGAGAGAGAGAGAGAGAGAGAGAGAGAGAGAGAGAGAGAGAGAGAGAGACAGACAGACAGACAGACAGATGCAAATTAAAATAAAAGAATTGGATCTAGCAAGTGACAGGCACAATTCTACTTCCCGCGCAAATTCAAATTTTAACATTTTAGGAAATATCAAGTTAGTTCCCCCTTTTGATGAAAAGGAAGTAGACAAATATTTTATTCATTTTGTAAAAGTTGCTGAGAATTCGAAATGGCCAAGGGCATATTGGACTCAATTATTGCAGAGTGTACTTTATGGCATGGCCAGAGATATCTATATATCTCTGTCAGTACAACAAAGTTCTGATTACGATTTGGTTAAGGAATGCATCTTGAAGGGTTACGAGATAATCCCTGAGGCTTATCGGCAAAAGTTCAGAAACTACACAAAAGAAACTAGACACACTTATGTTGAATTTGCTAGAGAAAAAGAACAGTTGTTCAAGAGATGGTGTCTGTCTGAGAAAATTGAACATGATTATGAAAGACTCGAACAACTGGTATTCCTTGAAGAGTATAAAAACTGTATTCCTAGTGATATCAAAAAGCGTGCGTGCGTGCGTGCGTGCGTGTGCATGCATGTATGTATGCATGTAACGTTTCTCTATATTATCGCACTTTTAGATCTTAGTGACTTAACAATAGTCTCAACCAGGCTTATTACCATCCTCCTGAAGGCGACTCCATTCAACATCACAATCACACAGGCATATGCACTCACATCTAACTATGATGACAACGAAGTGGAGAATTTGTATAATCAATTGCAAGATGTCATTGAAAACGTACCCAAAAAGGACATTCTGTTTGTACAAGGAGATTGGAATGAAAAGGTGGGAGTTGATTCACAGACAAACTGGCAAAGCACCTGTGTACCTTTCTGCAATGTAGAAAGAAATGAAAGAGGACTCGGGCTCTTGGAGTTTGCTGTCTACAACAATTTTGTGCTTGCCAACACATTTGGCCCTCACAAAGCATCTAGAAGATGGACCTGGCACAGTCCAGATGAGATGAACAAAATTACAACCCGATTGACTACATCTTGGAGAAAAAACGATTCAGCACAGGACTGAATATCGACAGAACACGACGTTTTCCAGGAGCAGGTATTGGAAGTGACCATGATTTACTAATGACAACGTTTCCCCTCCACCTGAAAATGATCAGAAAGCCTAACCAACCAAGAATCAGATTTGGCCTTGAAATATTGAAAGAGACAAAATACGAGACAAAAGAAGAGAACTGGAAAATGGAAAAAGAGATCATGAAGGAGCTAGAAAATGCAGAGAGATACACGACATGATCAGGAAAACATGAAAAGGCAAAGGAATCCTGGATTGTAAGACCATGCTGCAAAATCGAAGACAGTATAAGTAGAAGTGACATCAAAATGGCATATCAACTGGTGAAAGATCTCACAATCCATAAACAAGGGAAAACTGCCACCATCCAAGAAAAATCAGGAAAATGTCTCACAGAAGATCAAGAGATCCTCCAGCGATGGACGGAATACTGCTTAGAATTGTACAATCATAAGACTCAAGTAGATCCAGCAATAATAAATTGCCCTCCGGCAGAATAAATTGATGACAACCCCATTCTTCGTGAAGAAGTAGAAATTGCAGGTAGGTCACTTATGAAAAGAAAGGCAGTCGGCATTGACAACATACCAGCAGAGTTCATTCAAGCAGGAGGAGAAGAGACAGTCACAGTCCTAACAACAATCTGCAACAAGATATGGCAGACAGGAGAATGGACCACCACATGGACTCATTCCTTAGTTATAATCCTCCCCAAGATGGGAAACCTACAGCTATGCCAAAACTACAAAACCATCAGTTTGATCAGTCACCCAAGCAAAGTCATGTTAAAGATAATTCTCAACAGAGTAAAGCCTCAAGCAGAGAAAATTATTGCTGAAGAGCAGGCAGGCTTTCGAGCAGGAAGGAGCACCACAGAACATATTTTCAGTCTCAAACTCCTTTGCGAGAAATACCTTCAGCATCAGCACAAGCTATACCACGTATTTATAGATTTCAAAAAGGCTTTTGATCGGGTAAGGCATGCAGCATTAAGGGCAACTATGAGGAAGTACAACATCAGTTCAAACCTGGTGCAGGTTGTCAAGCACCTTTATGACAAAGCCACCAGTGCTGTCCTCATCAATGACAGAAGAGGAGATTGATTTCAAACAACAGTTGAAGTCATACAGAGATGTATACTGTCACCTACACTCTTCAACATTTTCCTATAAAGGATCATGGACGGTGCCTTGCATGACCACAAGGGCACTGTCAGCATCGAAGGAAGAACAATCACCAGCCTTCGTTTAGCAGACGATATTGATGGTTTAGCAGGAGTTGAAAAAGAACTGGCTCGCTTGGTTGAGTGCATCGACACAACCTCCACAGCATACGGTATGGAGATGAGAGCCGAAAAATAAAAACTGATGACAAACAAAAACCAATGGCATCAGTGCAAAATTAAAGATCAGTGGACAGAAGCTGAATAGAGTCACAAGCTTCGAGTAATTGCGATCTATTATCACATACGAGGGCTACAAACCAGAACTACTTTGCAGGATTGCCCAGACAGCAACAGAAATAACAAAGGGTTCAGACCAATATAGAAAGAAACCAATATTGCTTTTGGTTCCAAAGTAAGGCTTATGCGCTCGATTCTCATATCCATCTTGATGTATGCTTGTGAAACATGGACGCTTACGTCAGATCTACAAAGAAGGATTCGAACCTTCGAAATGATATGCTACCGCAAGATCTTGGGCATCTCATACATTGACCATATAACTAACTAAGAAGTCCACAACAGGATCCAATGAGCCATCGGATCCTATAAAGACGTCTTGACCACTGTAATAGAGCGCAAACTGAAGTGGTACGGTCATGTCTCAAGATCATCTGGACTGGAAAAACAATATTGCAAGGCACAGTGTGAGGGTGAAGAAGAAGAGGGAGACATGCAAGGAGGTTGGAAGACGATATTAAGGAGTGGACAGGCATGGGATTTGGAGATTACCAAAGGAAGGTAGAGAACATGCAAAGATGGAGAGAATTGGTTGTAAAGTCAACTGTGGTGCCCCGACGACCACTTGGTTTATAGGATTGATGATGATGATGATGATGATGATGATGAACAAGAACAAACAAAACAAACAATAATTACTACTGCTACTTTTGATGGGGATTCCAAATAGCAAAACTAAGTCAGATTAACAATGATACAATGTAATATAGCTGTCGCTTGTGTTGATGTTACTGGTTATGATTCTGTCGATGATGTCTATTTTGATGTGCCATGTGGTGACGCAGTATAATTATTTCTTGGTGTTCAATACGTCTGAAATTCTTCATGTTTCCATAGGACAAACATTATACAAAATGATGAAACAATGCGTTCAACCAAATGCGATTGGGGGGGGGGGGATTAAAGATAATAAAAAGGGCATGCGTGAATATAATTCCTCAGTCACAGCCCCCATGAGTTGGTTCATCTCGTCTATTTTCTCTTCAATATCATTTTGGATAATTTCTTTACCACTAGATATTTTGCTACACATAACCAATGGCAACAGGATGACAAACTGACGATAAAGACGGAAGGTAAGATACGTGTCATCTACGATGAAAATATATAATCCTGTTGTACATTGCGTACATAAGTAGGCACCCTATGCATGATTATACGATCAGGATAAGGTTCAGATTATGCCTTAGGGAAGTAAAGTTGATTTATTGGAGTTACTTTTTTTATTACCCCAAACAGCCACAGTTTGAATCCCATTATTCATTCAGCAATATATCACTCATTATACAATGTTTATGTTTTGTTTTTTTTTTTATTTTTGCGATATGTAAAGCGAAGTTAAAAATCAATATGATAATAGCCCATTTATATTCCACATATTTCAAATCAGACCAAAAATCGAAAACGCCTAGTCTAAAATAAGCGACACGTTATCCCATTCTCATTTCTAACATAAAGGAATGGAGTAAAATGCTTAAATTCTGCTACATCTTTAAATTAATAAAAATGAAAATATTAATGTCCGAATGTCAATGCAGTAACGCGTATATCATACAGTTGGTAATGCAGCAGTGAAGATCCCTAAACCAAACTATAGTATGGAAATGATGCATGCATTGCTCATAATGAAAATAGTTCATGGAAAAAAATATTGATTATATTGCATTTTGCGATTGTCGAATTATAATAGTTTATATGGCGCACGTAAATTATCAGTACCGTAGCAATTATCTGAGTTCATCCTAAAAATAGAAAGTATATTGTGAGATGCATGTCATGACATCTTCCGTTTTGCATCATGCTAACATTCTATTTCAGCAGTGATCAGATAATTCAAACTATTAAATCTAATGAGTAAACAATGCAATATGTATCAAATAAATTTATGAAACTCATAATACACAAGATAAAATAAAAATCACACGAGAAAGTACTAATGAATCTTCTTTAGAGTTCGACCGATTCGGGCAAAATATGAGAACTTTCTCTCTCTCTCTCTCTCTCTCTCTCTCTCTCTCTCTCTCTCTCTCTCTCTCTCTCTCTCTCTCTCATTCTGGCCATGGAATAGAACATTACTAAGAGTTTACGTAAAGTGAATAAAGGTGTCACTCCGCATAAGTATGATCTACGGAACAGACTTGTACCGAAACTCTTACGACCATGAGACTTCACTCCACCCGGCTATGCTACATCAACACCAGAAGCGACAGCACCACCATATTCACAACAGAGATCCCAGATTCCAACCACTTAGCTCCTGTTGGAAGCCACAACAACCATCAATACATCGCCAGTGACAATCTATCCACCATTTTCGATCCTACAGACTATTCCAACAAGTTCGACAGGTACCGTGCCCACATCAAGTCCAGCACCAGCGCTTCAGCCCTTCTTTGATCACGGTTCGACAGCCTTAACGCCGCCAACGTGCAGTCTAGCACCAGTGACCCAGTGTCCAATTGATTTGACACCGCCAACGTTCGAAAATTTGAGCCAGCTACCGGCACCTGAGACAATTTTACGTGTAATTGTGACTCCAAAAAGTACTATTTTCACGGCAAACCCACTGAACATTACAGCTGTGTCAGAAACTAGAACATTCAGGGTTCATCTATACAGTTCAAATTTAACTCCACCTGAACATTATTCTAGGAGTGTCAATATTTTTGGAAACGACCGATTCTTACAGACATGTATGGCTTCTGCTATTAAATTAGATGTTTTTAATGGTGATCAGTCACAGAATCCTGTCAAATGGTTAGATCATTTTGCACAATGGTCTAAGTTTTATGAATTATCAGAAGCTAAGGTTTTGAATGCATTTTCTTTTCATCTTCAGTGGCATGCTAAAATGTGGTACGATACCTTACCAGAAAGTGTTACAAACAATTGGCACATTCTAGTCACAGCCTTTAAATCTAGATTTCACTATGACGATGTCATTTTAGATCTATCAATTTTGCAAACTCAGCAAGGGTCTTCTGAAACAGTTATGGACTATTTAAGTCGCCTATTGCAAATTGCAACTAACAAAACTATCCCGGATCACGTTTTATTAGCAGTGGCATTGAATGGATTGGAACCTTCCGTAAAGAGGATCGTAATGAAAAAAAATCCAACAAACATGGCAGAATTAAGACAGGCAGCAGTTTTAGCAGAACAATCCATCGCCATTACTGATACAACTGACTTTTCTACGCTTAACACCATTTTGGACGAAGTAAAACAACTTAAAGATGAAGTTAAGGTTGCAAATTCGAAACAAAACCAAGACAATAATTCGTGCTCTCAAGCACACGCACATATTAATGTCACAAAACAGCAAATTCGCCCTCAAAATTCAAACTATCAACCGAGCGGTAGGTATTTCAGACAAAATACAAATTTCTCACCAAATCCAACAACTTTTCCCAAAAAAACTATTCTGGTAATAACTACTCTTATCAATCATCTCGTAGTAATCGCTACCAGCCGCAACCACAAAGTTGCCCCCCCCCTCCCCCACTCATTGTTTTGGATGTGGCGGACAGTGCACATTTTTGTTAGAGATAAACCAACACAGTTCCAATTTTTGTTAGAGATAAACCAACACATGCATTGGCAGATACAGGTGCGACAATTTCGGCCATTAATTCAAAATTTCTTCATCGGGCAGAGTTAAATTCACGCCAGTTCCAAAAAATCAAATATTTCCCAAATTGTAGGCGCAGGTGGAGAACATCATAGTGTTTTAGGTTTCGTCCAACTTAATTTGAAACTAGGAGGCTTACGCTTCTCTCATTCATTCTATGTTGTACCTGCTTTAAATCACTCGGTAATTTTGGGTATCGATGTTTTGACTAAATACAACGCTGTCGTGAATCTAGATGCACAAACGCTCTCTTTGCTAGATGATACGGTAACCATAAACTTGATTCATAATGAGTCTCGTCTCGCACGCACTGCAAAGGTCTCTACCATACAGCCCCATTCGGTAAGTGCAATCGCAGTGCGTAATAGTAAAGTTCCAAAAGGAACAACTGTTTTACTTGAACCGTGTCATAATATGTCAAGCTCCACAATTCTTCCAGCTAGAACAATTTTGACTGTTTCCTAAAGAACTTTTTGCAAATTGTTAATTCTACGCCAGTGCCCATGCATGTACCTGCCAACACCGTATTAGCATGTGTAGACGTACTACACCCACAAACAATATTTAGCATTAATGAGGACACTCTTGACAGGAATGACACACCGAACCTCATGAATACACAATCTAGTAAACCACAAGAACCAAATAATTTTGATTTACACGCTTCAGACTTGACAGAAAACCAAAACAGGAACTTCACTCATTTTTGAATCAACATAGGGGTGTTTTTGCTGTTAAATTAGATGACTTAGGTAGTACTAACGTATTCACCCACCGAATAGAAACAGGTCATTCCATGCCGATTCGTCGTCAACCTTATCGTGCAGCACCGCATGTCAATAAAGAAATTGATATACAGGTAGAAGAATTATTAGAATATAAACTAATTGAACCAAGTTCATCTGGCTATGCATCCCCAGTTGTATTGGCCAAAAAGAAAAATGGTGAATATCGTTTTGCTATTGACTACAGGAAACTTAATCAGGTGACACAACCGATGACATTTTCCCTTCCACGATTAGAAGATGTCATCGATGCAGTTGGACAAACTCAACCATGTCTTTTCAGTACTTTAGATCTAAATTCAGCATTTTGGCAAATTAAAATGGATCCATTGACAAAACATAGGAGCTCTTTTAGAACATCACGTGGATTTAAGAATGGAATGTAATGCCGTATGGACTCAGAAATGCACCAGCCACTTATTGTGTTCTTTTAGGTCATGTTCTTAGAGGTATACCATGGTCAATGTGTCTTACATACATAGATGACATTATTATTTTCTCCAATTCATTTGACGACCACCTCAAACATCTTGACCTCAGTTTTGATCGTTTACATCAAGCAAACTTGACACTCAAGCCTTCAAAATGTGTATTTGCAACATCTGAAGTTATTTATCTTGGTCACAAATTCTCAACAAAAGGAATCAAGGTAGATGAATCTAAAATTGATGCAGTTACAAAATTCCATGTTCCTAAAACACAGAAAGATGTTAGGAGTTTTCTAGGTTTGTGCAATTATTACAGGAAATTTGTTCACGGTTATTCTACTATAACTACGCCTTTGAACAAATTATTGACAAAAGACAGTTCATTCCTTTGGACAGATAAGTGTCAAGAAGCATTTGATACACTTAAGACAGCCCTGACCTCAGCGCCTATTTTGGCTTATCCTGATTTTAACAAACCATTTAGACTGACGTCTGATGCCAGCGGCACCGCTCAAGGGTATATTCTGTCTCAGATAGGGACAGATGACAGGGAACATGTTATTGCTTACGGTGGTAGAGCTTTGACAGACGCTGAAAAGCATTGGTCAGTTACTGAACAAGAATGTTTAGCTGTTTTGGAAGGTATCAGAACATATAATGTTTACCTATCACATCAGAAATTTACTGTCATTACAGATCACAAAGCACTAGTGTGGCTTAAGACAGTTAAACACACTTCAAATAGATTAATTCGTTGGTCACTTCGTTTACAAGAATACAATTTCGACATCCTATACACTCCAGGACATAAAAACACCAATGCTGATGCACTCTCACGTCGACACTACAAACAAACAGACAATACCCACATGGAAACAGAGAAAGCTCCAGATCACATAGAGACACACAGTACTCAATCAGAACCAATTCATAACTCCATCCAAAAAGAATTAACTGAAATTACATTATACTACACTAACGAAGATGTCCCAGTCGCATCTCCAGTACACACTAATGATATCACACTCAATGATCCTTCTTCAGACGTACCAGATATCGCCCAATATCAGCGCGAGTGCCCTGATTTCAAGGATATGTATGTTTACTTAGAGCAAGGAATATTACCAGATAATACACGTCGTGCAAAATCTATTCCGTATGAAGCAAGTCATTATGAACTTATTAATGGTGTTTTGCATCAATTTTTCCAGCCTCGATCAAAACACAAAACTTCCTCAGATCAACTCATAAAACAAGTTGCATTACCAACATATTTGAGACACGACGTTCTTCTGTCTTATCATGATTCAGAAGCAGGTGGGTGTCATTTAGGTGTCCAAAGAACATATCAAGCTATCAAACAAAAGTACTTTTGGCCTAAAATGTATCAAAATGTGTACGACTGCATTACATCATGCTCTCAGTGTCAACTCATTAAACAAGACACAAATGCTCGAAAGGCCCCATTGCACCCATTGCCTCCGGAAGATGCATTTTCGCAGTGGCACATGGACATTTTGTGCATGCCAAAAAGTATGGAAGGTTATCAGTATATCTTATTGGTGACAGATAGCTTTTCACATTGGTGCGATGCCTTTCCCTTACGTTCTCAAACGGCAACGGAAATTGCCAGTGTTTTGTACAATGAAATATTCACACGTTATGGTGCACCGCGAACACTTGTCAGTGATCGTGGACGAAACATTATGTCTCAGATTGTCCTAGCACTCTGTGAACTATTTCAAGTAACACGTCACCATACCAGTTCATATCACCCTCAAACTAATGCCGTATGTGAACGCATGAATAGCACCAAATAGCCAATCGTTAAGGGCCAACTGCAATAAACACCAAGATGATTGGCCGTCGCTATTGCCCAGCATAATGATGGCATTCCAAATGAGCCCAGCAATTAACTCAACTGGATATTCACCTTATTACATAGTCTTCGGTAAAGAAATGACTTTACCTTTAGATGTGTCTCTTACACCCCAAGAGACTGTTCAGAAACAAACACAACAACACATAGATCAGTTAATTCAACGATTGAAAATAGTTCAAGAATTAGCTAAAGTAAACACCCTCGAAGCGGAACACACAACCAAACACAGGTTTGACCAGAAAGCGAAGGAACCGTCCTTTTGCGTTGGTGATTATGTACACCTACAAATCGCACACATACCCATATGGTTATCAAAAAAACTTTACCCACGATGGGAGGGTCCGTATTACATCACTGAATTAGGTCCAAATAACACCTACAGATTACGCCGTTGTTCCGACAATAGGGAAATGAAATCACCTGTACACGCTAACAGGCTTAAGCATTATACATATCCTAGGGAGCATCGACCTAAGACACCGGATACAGCCGACACACACAATCGACTGACTCAGGCACCACATGACCAAATGAGCAATGATCACGCACCGACGGACAATAGTACACAATTGTACTCAGCTGACAAACGTTTGAAATCCAAATGGATTTCTGGGAAGAGATACTACTTGGTAAAGTGGATCGATGGATCCATGCCATCATGGCAACCAACGGAGAATGTTTCTCCAGCATTAAAAGAAGCATTTCACAGAGCACGCACACAATCGAATACCCGTCGTAAACGACTAGGTCGAATATTTCGTCATTGAATTCAATACGAAATTCAGAAAGAAATTCCTTCGTAAATGGGAGCGATAATTACAGTCCTTTCTGCCATTCCGTCAATTCCTCATGTATTCTACTTCTTTTATCTTCTCCTGCCGGCAAATCTCTCAAACCTCTTCTTTTTTCTTTACGGTATGGGTGGAATGTGGATTTGGGTAATAGGACTGCTTCTCCTGACTCTGAATGCATGGTCTGCAGTGGATGAGCATAGACTGAATTATGGAGTTATCTTCCAGTCTCTCTCACCATTATATTGTTCAGCCGATAAGTGGATCCACACTTTTCAGATACAGCTTCCAGAGAACATTTCAGTTGAACCTATAAAGCATTGTGTTAAAGATGTAAAATGTAGCTACAAAAAATCCCTTCTTCAACAATTAAATGCAATACGTCTTATAATGAATGCACAGTTGAACACAACAATCTCATTAATTAATGAGTTAATACCAGAAGGTGTCTTTCAATCATCAAACGTGTCAAAAAGAGCAATTGTGCCCTTCATTGGTGAAATAGGTAAGCACCTATTCGGTCTAGCTACAACGGGAGACGTTGCCACATTAGCAAGTCATATAAATATGTTGACAAGACAGAATAATAAAATGTTAGGTGCTCTTGCTCGACATGGAGGTAATTTTTACTCCTATATCTCACAAGTCTATAATCTATTTAATAACATGTTAGCGGCTATTGGTCGAAACTCAAAAACGCTTATGCTACTAGAGCAAGCGATGCTTGACACTTGAGAAAATATACGTCATCAATATCAGAAATCAGAAGAAGTCATTGCCGCTCAAATGCTGGAATCTCAGCAAATTGGGCATGAATTAGAGAAATTACAGATAGCAACAGCGGAATTATCAGCAGGCAAGTTACCTGCTATACTAATCCCAACTGATGCGTTAGCGGAATCAATTAATCAAATCGAGACGATTATATCTACTGATTCTCCAGGTTATTCAATAACGCCGAAAGATCCACGTTACTATTATCAGTTTGGATCATTTATATCAACGCTTAAAGATCATGACCTATATATTGCACTACAGATTCCAATTTCGTCCCGACAGCGACCATTCGAGACGTATCGAATTCAATCATTTCCAGTCCCAATTAACACATCATCAACACACGTTACACAACTACTTGATTTACCTGATATAATGCTTGTATCTGATGACCATCAATTTTACACAACACTAGCGTCATCGACCTTAAATCAATGTACCGGTAAGGACATTTTACATTGTAACATTCATCCTACACTTATACCTTTGTCTCAGCCTGAATGTATCAATAGTTTATTTCTGGATGATAAGGATAAAATCCATAAGGCTTGTAATTTTCTTTTTATGGCAAATCGCGGTGTACCACACATTCTCGATATCTCCTCAAATCAAATATTAGTCTATCTCATGGACGAAATAATACTCGAATGTCAAAATCAACGCCGCGTTATTAAAGGTTGTAGTTTTTGTATTATGAATATTCTGTGCCATTGCGCAGTCGTTACTGCATCCATGACATACGACGGACATATTACTACTTGTTCTGACAATTCAACAGAAGTTACTCAACTTCATCCAATCAAGTTGGCACTTCTACAGCAATTTTTCAACTCTACGCATTTAGCAGCCATCTTGGGCAACACATCTTTTGACAATCCTTTGACGATTTATTTACCTGAATTCAAACTATGTGAGCACGAAATGTCACAATTTTTTGCTACAGATAAGGAGATCGATTTAAGTCTTAAGGAAGTAACTGCACGCGCTAAAAGCGATCAACGAATCTTTTCGTCTTTGACAGAAACGATGTTAAGTGGTGAAATTCCAATTGATAGCGATTCTTGGTTTGATTTCCTACATACTATGACTATAATCAGTTTTTCCTTGTCTATTCTTAATACCTCGGCAATTGTTTGGCTCATATGGCGTTTTAGAGCTTTGTCCACCGCACCGTTACTTGCACATGCGACAAAAGCTCAATCTACAGTTCACTTCCAGTATACTATTGCGCCTACGACTTCTCTTCCTGATTGGTTTACTACTGTTTCTGACGTGCTCACTTGGGATCACTTGATCTTTTCAGTTTCAATCATGGCGTTCACAATTGCCCTTGTCCAAGTTTATAAATGGATTTCACAGTCCAATGCACGTACTAAACTTCGTCTTGAAATTACTACGGGAGTTCACCGTGTAATGGTTGATATTCTTCAGCTCAGTTTATGTCCTTCATATTGGCACATTACTGAACCATCAATGATTGATAACCTGCATGTTACGGGTCATCTTCGACCATGATTACATGTCAGATGGACAGGATTTAAGCTATCCAAAGTAAAAAGTAACTCTGAACTAACCATGCCAACCTCGTTTCCTATTGATCTTATATCTGCATACAAACTTCGTTCAATTTTTGGTCAGCCCTTCTGTGCTCACGTTATTTGGACACACCATGATATTGCCTTCCCTCAACGCTCAGACGGAAGTATTTCAGAATGTTCTCCTCAAACACATCCTTCTTTGCAACCATACACTATTTTACCTTAAACACACACACATATGCCTATACTTTACTTCTTATTAATAATGACAATACATTCTTTTTCTTTTCTCTTCGTAGGGTTATCTAATACCAATAAATAACACGCGTGCTAAGTGTCACAGACTACTACTTACGTTAGGGTAACTACGTTTTTGTATAAATGGATTACTCTATAAATAAATAAATAAATAAATAAATAAATAAATAAATAAATAAATAAATGAATAAAAAATATATAAAGAAACCACAAGTTATATCTGTTGCGTCTTTGTCGAAACTAGCACTGTAACATTGGACACATAACCCGAAGGGATCGCGCGGTGGGAGACAGTTACTGGTTAATTTTCAAAACAAGATATTCTTGAGAGAATCAGCTAAGGCATCGAGTGAAGGATTGATGGGTCAATCACATCACTTTTCGGTACGAACAAATCTATTGCCCTGCGATCCCCGGTACTTGAAAAGGTGGTTGCCCTTTCACCATTGTTACATGCACTGTTGGGGTACGGACAATCGACTGTTCATATGTATCAGTCTGATGTCACGGCACCTAGAAATTTCTTTTATGAATTTGATATCACGGTAGCTAGATATTTGTTTTTTTGCAATTGACAAAGACACGACATTATATAATAACCCAAACTCCTTATTTCAAGTCGTTCGTATAGCAGATTACCTCTGTTTCACTGAAGAAGCGTTAGCACAACTACTCACGGGTATTGTACCCTCTTCTACCGTGATTCCTAGTTTGCTAGGGTTCTTTCACCAACTTCTTACCCATTCTTACTCGGGCCTAGCCGAATTATGTATTCACGCCGCTGGGTTACCCCTCTCATTAGTGCAGGATCCAACAATTCCTTATCACCAATTCAAAAAGCTATGCCGAGATGCCCATAATCTCGAAGAATATTTGGCAAAACGGGTAAGACCAAGTTGCGTGTGTCCTCGGTGCACTCAGCACCGTAGAGAACGCAATCAACCTACTACCTATAGACCTCAACTTCATTACCCAGGTAGGATACGAATCTTTCCTCAAAGATCCGCGTTGCCTGCGTACTTAGCACATAAAAAAAAATTTAAAAAAAAAATGCTAAAAGCAGTTCTACGCACTACACCAATACACAATAAAATGATAACAATGTTAGTGTTTCTTTGCAGTTCCTAAAGTACATATACACGAAATTATCCTTAATTTAAAGGATGTCGATGGCGGCAACCGTCTAGAATCCTCCTGTTATGGCGATAATCGTCTAACCGGACTAGTCACAGAGTAGACTGTGTAGAATTTTATTGAATATCTTACAACCCTTTGGCTTTTTCAAATTTTCTCAAATTTGTTTAATATGTCGTGCCCGATTATTTTCAGTGTATTTTTGAAATATATTGAATATTGTGAAGTGTACTTTTCATTGTATTTTTGAAAATTTATTGAATATTGTGAAGTGTAATTTTCATTGTATCTTTGAATTTTATTGAATGTTGTGAAGTGTTCTTTTCGTTGTGTTATTTTTGAAGATTAATTATTAAAAAAAAAAAAAAAAAAAAAAAAAAAATTAGTCTTTATTTTAATGTATTTTGTATTTCACTGAATATTATACAGTTTTTATCTCATTCCATTTGTTTTATTTGAACTTCACAGAATGTACCGCAATGATTTTTCATTGTGTTTTTTTTGTTTTTTTTGTTTTTAATTTATCAACTATTTTAACAATGCATTTTATTTTTGAATTTTAATATTTTTACCTTCTTTGTATGATTGCAATTGTTCTCTTTATCGAGCGTTGAGGGCTCGGCTCAAATGACCCGGAAGGTATTATTAGGATAGAATTTTTAAGTAAAAATAATAACATTGAAATTTTCTCTAAATTGCATTAAAACTAATTTTTCATTGGATTAATTATTTATTAAATTACATTGGAAATAATTTCCACTCAAAAAATATGGAAATTAACTTTATTTGCCTTCTATAATTATATTCTATTTTGCCTCCTATAACTATATTCTATTTTGATAAAGATTGCTCCCTTTACAAACAAGCACAAATATTCTCTCTTTCTGACTTAGTAAGTTAGGGTTCAACCGTTTTTCGGAGACGAATAAAATGCTGATTAGGGGGATTATGACGCAATGAACACATTCAATTCCATCAGGATAGACTGGGGCCTCTTTCTGGCTTGGGACGGTACACGCGCTGCTTGCATGATACACTTGGTACCAACTTCTTTACCAAATATGGCCAGGGGTATCTTGAGGCAGCATAAATAGCGCCGAAGCTGCGTGTCTCTTCAGTCCGTTAGTCCCAGAATTAGAGAAGTCTTGTCTGTCTCTTACAGGTAAGAATCGCTTGTTTTCGTAAATTTCTTAAAGAATAAGTACCTCTAAAGTTAAAGATTTATGTTGTAACCTTCTTAGTTTTACAACATTCTTGTGAGTTCTCTTTTTATTTTAATATTATAATGTAATGGAATGTTTAATTGTTTTTAAGAATTTATATTCGTTTGTATTTGTATTATGGTGAAAAGATGA
>JAECUM010018972.1:0-16871 GCA_016617855.1 Megalonaias nervosa
GATGGATTGATATTGAGAGAGAGAAGGATAATAAACTCGCGCTCGCTCGATCGTTCTATTAGGATAGAATTTTTGAGCAAAAATAATAACATTGAAATTGTCTCTAAATTGTATTAAAACTAATTTTTCATTGGATTAATTTTTCATTAAATTATATTGGAAATAATTTCCACTAAAATATATGGAGATTAACTTTATTTACTAGAACTATATTCTATTTTGATAAAGATTTCTCCCTTTACAAACAAGTACAAATATTCTCTCCCGTATTATACATGCGTATGCTAACTCAGCAGAAACAACACTCAGTGGCAAAACTTCTTAACGTTCTTTCTGACTTAGTAAGTTAGGGTTCAACCGTTTTCCTGAGACGAATAAAATGCTGATTAGGCGGATTATGACGCAAATAACACATTCGATTCCATCGGGATAGACTGGGGCCTCTTTCTGGTTTGGGACAAATACACGCGGTGCCGGCATGGTACTGGCATGATACACTTGGTACCCAAATCTTTACCAAATATGGCCAGGGGTGTCTTGAACCAGTATAAATAATACGCCGAGCCGCTTGTATCTTCAGTTCGTTAGTCCCAGAATCAGAGAGACTTGTCTATCTCTTACAGGTAAGAATCATCTGTGTTCGTAAATTTCTTTAAGAATAAGTACCTTTAAAGTTAAAGATTTCTGTTGTAACCTTCTTAGTTTTACAACATTCTTGTGAGTTCTCTTTTTATTTTAATATCATAATGTAATGGAATATTTAATTGTTTTTAAAAATTTATATTCGTTTGTATTTGTATTATGGTGAAAAGATGAATTCGCTACCAACTTCATGCTAAGATTTAATTTGGGAATAAAATATTCTTTAAGTAATAAAGAATAATGTTTAGTAATCAATTTCAAATCGGTATTCTAATTTAAATTGGTAAAATATATTTCTTTAAAATGATTGTTGCATTAATCGCAACTATTGAATTTTATGCTCTTTAAATTCAATCGATATCTAATTATTTGTATTATATTATAAAATACAGAAATCACAAAAACGTATGAAATTGGTAAGATCGAAGGAAAATTATTCAATATGTACTGTATATATTTTTCAGTATAAAGGTTTTATAAGTTGTATCTCTAGAATGTAGCTTTATCTATCTATATCAATAAAGTTCGTTAGTCCCAGAATCAGAGAGACTTGTCTATCTTTTACAGCATCCCGTACCTCTTGCATTGCCAGAGCTTCCCCAGGGAATGTAGCCGTATCTACGCCGTTATGTGTGACACCTTATCTTTAAGAGAGCCGAACTTTCTTCTCTTTCTCTCTCTCTCTCTCTCTGATCATGGGCCAAGGCATCTCTTAAAGATTCTAGTATTTCCTTCTCATAACAGGGAATGAGAAGAAGGTTATGATAAACAAACTTTTCATAACAGTTCGATCGATCGATCGAGAGAGAGAGAGAGAGAGAGAGAGAGAGTGAGAGAGAAGGGGTAATTGCACTTGCTCAACAAGATGACATTGAAACAAACCAATCAGAAGGTAAATAGGCGTCCTTAGCGAAGTTTGATCTATTTATATAAAATTGGTATACGAACACTTTTTAGCGACGAGTGCAAATTTGAGACACATATAACCATATTGATGAAGTGATTGGCCGAACTTCTTACCGCCCATCTGGCAGTATTTCTTATAACTGTTTGTAAGTAAGCTTGTATCATATACTCGGGTAAGTTTGATTATCGACATTTGTAACTGGCTGAGCCTTTAACCAGGTGGAATTCGGAACAGATGTGGATCAATTTGTATGAAGCTTCGCTCCAGGATTTATATATCATAAAAAAATTTCTAAATATTTTGTGTTGTGATTTTGCACAATAAAAAAAGAACAAGAACAAAAACATGGTCTTGGAAGTTGACGGCATTTTCGAATTTCCAAGTGGTACAGCTCTGAAATACCACAAACGTACAGGAACACGGTTAGTACAGAGTAGACAGGGGATTACATGGCTGGCATTTATTAATTAAATATTGTAAGCTTTTTTCATTCTGACATTACCATTTGGTGTACTTTCACGTTTGTTACATTTTAAAAAATATATTCGACCCCAGAGTGTTTAAGAATGTAATTTCTTACACACCTGCCAACAGAAATAAGTTTAACAAGTGGTCCAACTCTGAAATATCACAATGGTCCACACACTCGATGGTGATCTTTTCTTCCACGTAATAGTACGGATAGTGGTCCAGCTTTGAAATATCACCATGGACCAGATAGTTGGAGTGGGGGTGGGAGGGACATAGGAGGTGAGAAATGAGAGCTGACATTTAAATTAATTAGTCAATCATTCTCTTAAGTAAATCGGATCATAGACTATGGAACACTTTCTCTTAACCAGCTCACCCTTTTATTTTATTTTGATTGACGTCGACATCTTTCGACCGGGTTTTGAATGTATCCTTCATTTTCCTGTTCGTATTTTTCTTTCAACATGCTTGCAGAAATATATGTATTCAACTGTTCTACAACATAAACACATATATGTGCGATCATCTGATCCTTCAGAGAGGTAGAAAGTACGCTTTTGATGTTGTACAATCTAGTTGCTTCAGAAAATGAGCAGTCTCTACAACATCAGTATCGTATATTTCTTCGTTCCACTTCGATTAGTGAATATTTCAGTACCACAATTATAGCATATTTTCATGTACATTTATTTCAGTGGCAGGGTTTCAATAGCACAATAGCAGGTGGTCGTCCAGGAATGATCTCTATGTATTTTAGTAGTACGCCGGCAGTAGCGCGATGATCGGTTTTCCAGCAGTCATTGCACGATATCATGCTTGATGTGCAGCACTATGGTTCACGGATTAGAGGGTGTATTTTGTTTTCACCCACTGGAACGGAAAGCGGTTCGATTCTGAAATATCGCGGTGACTCAGGGATTCGATTTAGTTGTGGTTTGTATTTGTTTAACGCAGTAGTACGGAAAATGGTCCATCTCTGAAGTATTACTAAAGTCCAGGAACTCAAGGGTGTTTCTTGTTCGGACGCAGTAGAACAGAAAGCGGCCAAGCGCCAAAATATCAATATGATCTGGAACATGGTGCAGTGTGTGTGTGTGTGTGTGTGTGTGTGTGTGTGTGTGTGTGTGTGTGTGTGTTGCGGGATACAGAGTAGAGAACAAATGACTGAGATGATATTTGAATTAATCAATTTGTAAATTTAACTATAGTTCCGATTTCTCATTACAACCATATCGATGTTGTAAAGATGTCTGTCTTGGCGACCATGACGAAATTATATGTACATTTGGTCAAAATAAGAATCGTCTTCAACGATATAGGATATGAGGCGGCATTTATACTGGTTGGTACGGGGACGTCGTCTAAATATCGGGAATGTACCAAGGGGTGGCAATGATAGAAATGTTTTGAGATATGTCTTTTCAGCGGAACAGGATAATGCACGATACGAAACACGTCATATAAATCTTATCTAGAACTGATAAGCAAACAAGGAAAATTATAATATTCAATCATATTTTCAACCCCAAATCATGTACATATCATTTTACGCACGAAACTAGATATACAGATCGGAAAAAAAAATAAAAAGGAGGGTACGAAATTACCATTTAAGATTTTAATTAGTTTTTGAAATCAAAATATAATTACAATATGAAGAATCAATAAAATTAGTTACATTCAATCATAAAACTCATATTCGCTGTAAGCAAAACTCTGTAACATAGCAACATGTTCTATCCGACAGTTCCCGCGCAAAGCCCACTGTGGCCATGTACATAAAAGCAAATAAACTGTCGACAGTCGACTCTCTCTCTCCCTCTCCGGAGAGAGTGTGAGTGATTCCAAAAATATAAATATGTATATATGCTAATTTGGCATAATGGCGTGTTATTAGTACAGCGATGAACAACTTTAAATAGTCACCATGGACACACATACGATCTCGTACTTGGAATGCAAGCACTTCTCATGTTACAGTCTCTCATTGTCACAGTGGCGTACTAAGGGTAAGTCAGAGTACGGAATCTCAGTACTAAGGGTAAGTCAAAGTACGGAATCTCGGTACTAAGGGTAAGTCAGAGTACGGAATCTCAGTACTAAGAGCAAGTCAGAGTACGGAATCTCAGTACTAAGGGTAAGTCAGAGTACGGAATCTCGGTACTTTTGTCCATGATCTACTGCGCCGATGTGAAGCCACCAACTAATCACTGCAGTTTCAGGGAAAAGTTTCCAAATAAACTGTTATGAGAATGACATAAATTATCTCCACCTATTAGTACACGAGCACGTTGACTGGCTTTTCGTTTGCTTCTTAAAACACACTCAAATCAAATTTTAAAAAAAACCCCAAAGGGAATATGAACCAGAATATGTTCCATATGAAGTCTTTATATCGACAAATGGGTTGATCCAGTACGTTAATTATGTTTCTATGTAACCTTTGCTCCGAGTGGATGAATGCAAACACGTTTTCATTTGTGGCGTCATAATTTTTACTATACCTCATACACTGAGCTTTAAACGTTAAATAACTGTTAACGGAAAGAAATAAAATCACTATAATGAAAATTAAATTGAGGACGAAACGTCCTTTCACAGCAACAAAACAAGTATTTTAACAGTAACCCGTGTTCCTCTATAATACAAGTAACTATGGGGAGTAAATTTCGCTGGAATAAACTTTAGGGAAGTATTTATAAAAATCCAATATGAAATGGCCGTGTAATTTCGTTCAGTCTGCGAGAACCTAATATGTAAAGTCTATGTAAAATTCACTTCACTGTTACGTCACTGGTATACCGTGACGCCAGTCGCGTGTTGTCATTGTGACATCGTCAGACCTGTACTGGACACCGCTGTAAGTAAAGATTTTCGGACCTTTTTCTCTATTGTATTGGGCTGAACGTTCCCAATCTACAATAAAGCCATTGCGGAGAAAATATACAGCAAATGCAGTCTAAACTGAGTGTGACGCTCTTATCAAAGGATACGGTGTTTTGTTTTTAGGTGGCATTTTGCCACCATTTCTACAGCTTCATGGCATGTGTGTGTGCTTTGGATTGTTAACGTAGCTTTAACAATTGTTCAGTCATATCACTACGATTTCTGCAGTGTGTCAGTTTATAGTGATGTCCAGCACTGGGGCATCATGCCGCAGACATGCAGCATGACGTCCGAACTAGTCACATTATCCTGACACCAGGCCGACCAGTCCTAACACTAACCTTTATGGCAACGGTAGTCTATCCAAGGGAGGTAACCCACTGTGAGTATTATAGTGGAGGAAATTTAGGAAGGGAGATATGATACGACTGTGAAAATTACTCCATCTAAAAAGGGACCACCCACCTCCCCCCTATATATTGGAAGAAAAATATACGTGGTGGTAAACATGATCAATTAAAAAAAATTCTTATAACATTTTCAAAATATATTAATTCTGAAGTTATCATCACTATCTACTCAATTAGAGTAAAAACTAAAAATGTAAAATTTGAACTAATATTGAAAATATTGGATTGAAAAAATATGTTGGTATACTAATTTGGTTGTGGATGTCAATTAGAACTAATCTGATATACAATAACATATCTGTGAAATAATTAGCATGCTCTTCAAGTGAAAAACAAACATAAAAACTTTGTGCACAGTAATCATCTTTTCTCTTTGCGTAAACGTTGTGATATGTACCACGTCAAAAATTAAGTGAATTATGTGTCATCGCGGCCTGTATCTATACTTTAAACTATAGCATATATATATATATATATATATATATATATATATATATATATATATATATATATATATAAAACATCAAATATATTTCTGTACTGTTGCAGTGGCATCAAACTCACAGAACATCTGAACACACACAAAAAAAACAACAAACGTCTGATTATTCATATTCATCAAAATAATCTTTTGTTAAGTCATCAAAACAGTCTGACTAAACCGGAGATCTCCAGCATAGCGGAGATCTAATAGGCACCGAAGAAAATTTCTCATCGAGTGAACTTTGAAATTCCAGGATCATTATTTGGTAAATTCGGCCTTGAATATCGTGTTTGAGAGTTATCGTTAGTGACAATATGTTCCGAATGACGTTTTTTTACTTTCATCAGTATCAAATTTTATTTAATAATGATTAAGATATGTAGCTGCGTTTTACTGCACATCAGCACAAAAGTGGCTACATTGTGCCAACTAAAGGTACATGAACGATAAATGAAACCGGTCAAGACGACATTATTCTGCCCCTCTGATCTATTCACTGATTAGTAGAGATCAATTTTTAATCAGACTGATACGTGCTTTATGCTGAATATCCAAGCTTTCTAACTATATACGCCTACTGTCGTATATCTGTCTCCATTACAAAATCAACATTCATATAATCGTATATATATATATATATATATATATATATATATATATATATATATATATATATATATTCGTTGACTGACCGCTTGATTCATCAATCAAGGTTTGTTTCTCATTAGGGACTCCCAAATTTTTGCTTTTAAACAGAAATCCCACAGTAACGGCTAACTTGTACTAGTTGGTACCACACACATTCCCTTTCATGCAACTGTTTTTCTTTAGAACACAAAGTCAAATCAAACAACCCAAAATAAATAAGGTCAGTAGCTGTACAGGTTATATATGATACATATTTCATGTCGCTGCCAGCAAGCGTTTTATGATATTTAGAATTTGTTTGTAGGTAATGTATTTTCTACATCCAAACGTTAAGGTCAAATACTTTGAATGAACTTTTGCTCTCTTCGGCTAAAAGCAGTTTTTGTCCGTCATTAGTGCAACACAATCCACACGGTTTGTTTACTGCAAATCCATGTAATGGGTCAACACTTAATCTGGAGCCTTCAGCTGAAATGTGGTGAACATTTCCCGAGCCATACCCACAAACAAATAGATTTCCTGCCAGGTCTATCGTTATTCCCTTCGGATTTTGCAAGGAATCGTCTCTGTACCGAAATAATCTTGTGCCATCTCTATTGATGCATGTGACGCTGTGGTTGACTTCATCAGAGAGGTATATCCTCTTCCCATCTCTACTTGTGGTCAAGTACCATGGACAATAGAAAACGTCCTTCCCCAAAGAATCTTTCAAAGGTCCGATGATTTTTATATGGTTTCCTTCCAGACCGAGAATACAAATTGCAAATGGGTTTTCTTGATTTTTCTGTTCCATGGTGACAAACAACTCTTTCGCACTTGCGCTTATACCCCAGCATTTTTCACCAATTTCATAGGCCCGACTTGACCTCAGTCTATTTGCACTCAAGGTCACGAGATGGACTTTTTCAGCTTCCGGAAGCGTAACTGCCAGTGTTGTATTGTTTACTGCGGTTACACCGAAAGGTCTCGCGAGAAGGGTTAAATGGGACACAAATGAGAAGTTTTCATCAAATAATTTCAGTTTTTCGTTGCTAAAGTCTGCAGCGATGATTTTGCCATTTGGAAGTGTGACCAAATCAGTAATATCGCAACTATTACTATCATTTGGAATTGCGGCATTAATTTCTGCGAATTTGAAACTTTTTTGGGGGGGGTAATTTACTCCTGTGACTCCAAGGCCTTCCAGTTTTATGAATTTGCTGGGGTCTGCCATTATTTCCTCTACTTTTCGATCAATTCTTATGTTAATTACCACTTTCTGGCTTCGATCTCTTACTCTATACAGCACTCTTTCATAATCTTTATATTTTCTATCCACCTTTTCCAATGTTTCTGAAAGCTCTTTCTCTTTTGCATTCTTTTTAGCTATTCTCAAAACATTTTCAGACTTTTTGATGGACTCTGACGCATGTTGACACTCCTTCACTATGGTTCTCACTTTGAACATTATTTCTTTCTGCAAAATCTCCAACTGTTGTTTCAACTCATCATCCAGTTTCTCTAAAGAGGCAATGATCCTCATTCTCAAGTCCTTTATTTCATCTATGATCCTGACCTTTTGAGCCATGAAATCCTTAACTTCTGCATCACAAGTTCTCAGCCTTTCTTCAAAGTCTGTTCTCAGACGCCATAGTCGGTCAATATTTAAATGGTATTCATGATCGAAATGGCTAGGTGAGGATTTCTGTCTGTTTAGATATTCATCTCGCTCTTCTTCTGAGGAAAAGTTTTCCAGTGGTAAGAAAACGCGTCTCGATCCATGAGATGAATTTCCCACATCGGCGAGCAATTCTGACTCTTCATTCATCAGCCAAGTAGTAGGCTGTTCTTTACTTGGATCACACGTCTCGTGATCTTTATCTTGGGTTTTCCGATTCAATTCTGTGAAACTTAATTCCTTACTATCTGCGGATGCTGTAGCTTTATGACCGATTTCTGACCGTTTTGCGACTTTATCACATTCATTTTCGCTTTCCTCTTCATGCATATTTATCTTTCCAATATCATCGTTGTCACCTCGATTATCTAATACATCCTCGTCTGCGTCAATTCTCACCTCCAATAAACAACTTGAATCGTAGTCTGCTAATTCCTTGTGTTTTTCCAAACACGTCACACAGAGAAAGTTGTCACAATTCCGACAAAACTTTACAGGACTTGATTTCTTGCAGATTGTACAGATTCTTTCTTCTGACACGACAGCGAGGGAACGAACCTGCTCTTGGATCTTTGTATTCAACGGAAGTCTCCTTACCCATCTCGAAAGGTCCGTCTTAGTGGGTGGGGCATTTGATTCGTTTTTACACACAGGGCAGTTGAAAGTTTCATTGTTGTCCGATTTATGTATGGCTCTTTCGTTATTAATCAAGAGAATGACACATTTTTCACACAGAGTGTGTAGGCATGCTAGTATTCGTGGTGTAGCATAAATCCCCAAACATACAGGACATATTAGTTCGTTATAGGTACTTGTGATATTAGTCGCCATTGTTGATGTGGAAAACGATTTAAATATTCATTAAAGACATATCAGTGGTAGCGTACAAGTGTTATTTCCTACCTGAGACGTTAGGCTGCGTGTCATTTGATTTCAGAAAGTAATACTTGAAAGGAGTGAAAGGTGAAGCAGAACGGCAAGCTGAACAGTATGGTCAGAGTCTACTGAGAAACGAAAGAGGAAGTAAGGGTGGCAATCCCGAACTTATGCATTGTGGGATTGTACTTGGTAACATGTTAAAGGTTAATGATATGTAAAGTGTCCTACCTTTTATCCTGTATCGTGTTAATTAATAGATTATAGAAACCTAATGTACACAGGAGAATAATACTGTTATTTCTAATACAGCAATTTTTTTTTGGGGGGGGAATGGCATGGTCCATGTGAAATCAATTCTATTTGACCACACATCCAAGAGATAAAACCGACATGTACGTTGGCCTGTCAAGGGAAATAACTCGTATAGAGCATAACGTTACTTGCTGATAGCACTATTTCCCTTGACTTTATTTCTACAATGTAAGACATCGACCCTGATATTTACGTTTTGGGGTAGAGGTCTTAATGCCTAAATAATGGCTCTGTGTAGCGTGTTCCGATGTTAAATTTTCAGGTATATCGCACACACTTGGCAGCCCACATCGACGCTTTTCATAACGTTATATTCAGACTTACTCTACTGTCTTTTTTTTTCCAATAAATTCAAATTCTCACACAAGCAAATGGACGTGTTTTCAAGTTCGTAGACCTACATTTCAGCTCGCCCGAATGCGATTGAAGCCGGGAGTGTCGAAATCGGCTCAAAGGATGGAAAGTATCTTGAACGAAACGATGCTATCCAAAAACTTTCTTCAATACTAATATATTTTTATTCGTTTCGTTAAAGAAACGTACTTCAGCTTTATCCGGCTTCGGCATTCCCGGCTACCATCGCATTCCAGCCAACTGATATAGACCAAGAACACAATTAATTTTACTATATATTCTCTACATTTGCTTCTCAGTACAGAACTTTCCACTGTGTGACAATCAATGCAGTTCATACGTTAATCTAAAATACCTTCAAAGATGACTTCACGGTGAAGTTCTTGTCATAGGTTCACCGGCATTTCTTTGAGAGGCTGGACTGTAAACAAAGCAACATGCAATGGAACACAGATTTCACTTCCGGATCATCACAAAGACCTTATTACTCACTGTACCCTGTCGAAGAAACACACACAGGCAACTACACCATAAGCTCATATTCTAAAGAATGAACAATTACCTTTAAATCCATACCAAAAATGCCCAAATCTAACTCTTTTATCATCACCAAAAGGAGACAGGAAAAAATGCTCTAAACTTAGACTGGGACTACATTCGTGGGTACTGAACCGGAACTAATAATTGTGATCTGATTCTATACGTAGGCCAGCGGAACTTGAAAACACGTCCTTTTGGCGGCGCTCTACAGATATTATGAACTTCTGACAGAATGGCGGTAATGTAAAGTTAGTGTACATTTGCAACATTCACAGTGGAGAGAATGTTGGTATAACTCAATGTTACTTTCATGTACTGTGGCTGAAATTACTTTGGATATTGTACTTGAGGAAACTGTACATGATCTAAGCACACATCAAACCAAAAGGAATCCTCCCTTGTGCTAAAAAAAAAATCAGCCTGAATTTGTCTAAAGTACACTATCTTTAGCAGTTATTAAAATGGAGAAAATGAATCTTGCGGACCAGACACTACCTGCTTTTGAAAGTGCATTGAATGAATTACCGAACATATAAAATATAAAAAAAGTTATCGACTCTTTCTTTTTACAAGTTACCTCGGAAGTTCAGGAAGTGAAATGACCAAGCAGAACAAGCAATATTTTTTAGAGGTGCACATCTGAAGTAAGACCAAGTTTAATACTCTATAACCCATATTATAACCATCAATCATACACCAAAATAAAGGGAATTAAAAGTTCTTTGACAAATTCCTAAGATATACAAAGTCTTTTTTAAATAGCCAGTATAACCAGTGAGTAAACCGGTGGAATTCTTTTTCTTTAAAATTCTAACCCCTATGCAAAATACGAAACTGTAGAGCGCTACCTTGCTTGTGTGCGAATTTGAATTTATTAGACAAAAAAGACATCAGAGTAAGAAAAGCCCGAGTAAAACATTATGACTTTAATTTGTAGAAAAGCGTCGACATCTGAACACGCTAAGCAGCGTCGTTTTTTAGGCAGTAAGACCTCAACCCCAAAACACAAATACCAGGGTCAATGTCTTACATTGTAGGACTACCTTGACGTCACTGCTGCACATAGCAAGCACGTCACGAAAACTGATAATGCTTGAGATATAAAGTGAATAGAATATGTTACATTATCTCCAAACATGGCGGCATGAAAAACGGCTACTCCATTTATCAAACAGTCAAACGAGAATTTTCTTTTCCGTTTCATTGAGTAATTGATAGACAATCAATAGGCATTAAACTCTGGGACACTATACTACAAAACCCACTCTCAGTTCACGTAACAAAACTCGGAAATACAAAGATACACAACCCTGCGCATCAACATATTTTCCACTTTGTAACGAAGACGCTAACACAAGACAATGCCATATTACATGAATTATGTGGAAAGTGGAGTCATCAGTTGTATGCAGAAATGCGTGACGATCAATTCAGTGACCTGCACAGCGATGAATGCAAGAGTTTTACGTGCCTCATTGATTCAAGTGATGAATTTCCTCCAAATAATGATAATGGTATTACTATCACCTCTGGAAGGAAGGCTTCAGTCCACACCAGAGAGCATGAGCTCTGTGTTAATCGGCAAACAACAACGTCCTCTGGCTCCAGGCTATCTGGTGACACTGGTTAAGAATACATTTCATGTCAGTTCTCCCCATGTTGCACTAGCACAATTAATGGACCAGATTAGCATAATAAAGTTTGCAAGCCTTCAGATACCATCAAGTCCAAGCTGACATACCATATCAAATCTGGAATATGTAGGCTTGTATAGATAGAAAACTTGGATATTCAGCATAAAACAAGTTTCAGTCTTTAACAATGCTGTTCTTCTCTGCGCCAGAAGACGCTTGAGGCGACGCTGAGGGAGCGCTCTTGCTGCCGATCAGCCGCTGCCCATGGTGCTGTTCTCAGGCCAGGTCACTGCTTTTGAGATCTTTCTCTGTTGTCAGTCGCCATGTTTCCGTTGGCCTGAGTCATTTTTCTCTTTCCCTGTCGTGTCCATAGAAGGTTTGCCCGGGGTAGTGCAGTGGAAAGTGTTCTGCACACGTGACCCAGCCATCTCCAACGTCTTACTCTCATCAGCGATACAATGGTTTCCTATCCAGTTGTTCTTCGGAATTCTTCACATGATATAGTGCTGGTCCTAACAATTCTTCTTATTTTGCAAAATCACTTGGTTTGGAATGTTTCCAGGCTCTTTTCGATGGAAGTTGTTGTTTTCCAGTAATCAGAGCTATACAACAGCATATTGAGGACTGTAACTTTCAAGATGCTTAGCTTGGTCGCCATACTTAAGCTTGTTGACCTCCAGATAGTTGGAGTCGTTGCAAAGGTGTAGTTTTCTTTCCTGATTCATGTGTTCACACAGTCGCCGTCTGTTGACAAATTGATGTATAATCTGTTTGTGCTGCCGAATTCTTCGACCTCTTGCAGTGGTTTGTTGTTTCCTGTAACCCTGTAACAGGTTGGTTGACCTTGGAGTTGATCTTCATAAATTTTGTCTTGCCTATGTTGACGTCGAGATCGATGCTGCTTGCATTTCTGCAATAACCTCTGTATTCTTTTGAATGCCTTGGTGTCGGCCGAAAAGAAGACTAATATCATTTGCATAATCCAGGTCTTCTAGCATTGATGTCAACGTCCAATGTATATCGTGTTTTCAATTTCTTTTCACTTCTCTCATCAGAATTTTCATTTCAGTGACAAAGACGAACGGTGACAGAATGCAGCCTTGTTTCTCTCCAGTCTCAATATGTGAAACTTTCTACCAGGTGGCTGTTGTGTAAAACTCTGCATTGGAAATCTTCATATAGTACCCTGATGATGTTGAACAGTTTCTGTGGGATACCACAATGCCTTAAAATCTTTTACAGTGATGCTCAGTGTAAGCTGTCATATGATCTTGCAAAGTCGACAAACACCACATACAGAGAGTTATTCCATTCATTGAATTGTTTAAGAATCTGCCTCAGTACAAAGATCTGATCTATACTTTACTTGGTTTTTTGGAATCCAGTTTGCTCTCAGCGGATGTGATCTTCGACGGCATTTGTTATTCTTTTTAAGATGATGCGGCTGGAGATTTTGCTGGTAAAAGACAGTAGGAGTATTCCTCTCCAATTGCTGCAGTTTCAAAGATCATCTTTCCTTTGAAGCTGTACTATTATGCATGTTTTCTATTCCTTTGGTGTATGTTCACTATCCCTAATTTTCTGAAGAATCTGCCACAGGATCTTTGGGATTTCCTTTACTGCTCTTAGCATTTCTGCACAAACTCTCTCTTCTCCAGGTGCCTTCATATTTGTCACACTTCTGATTGCTTCACTCATCTCTTCTTCTTTGATGTCATAAAAGCAAATATAAGAGTCTTTTTTATCTTCGGGGATGTTTCCGATTGTCGTCGGGTCATTGCTGTTGAGTATGGTTTGTGAGTGCTGTTTCCAACAGTGCAGTTTCTCTTTTTCATTTGAGATGGTTGTTCCTTCTGTATCGTGTACTTGGAGATCCTGAATTTTGCCCATAGTCCACTTTGAGCCTCCTAGTGATCTGGTAGACTGTTTTCATGTCTTTGAGAGTTTCTGCAGTCTCAGCTTCAGATGCAATTTTTTTCTTCACATAATTTCTCTTGTTTCTTCTCGCTGATGTTTTGTTTCTTTATCCCTCTCTGTGCAGTCTTTTGTTATCCTTGCTTTCCGGCCTGGGAGATTTTATGTCCAGTTGGCTTTCTTTATCGCTGTCCGTTCTTCAATCTTTATCCAAGTCATTACTGAGATCCATTTTGACTTTCTGCTTTTTAGGTAGCCAAACATAATTTTCCTGCATGTTCCAATGCCTTGTTAAAGCTGTATATTGTGAATTCTGTCTCATTTTGGAGAGTCCTGAATCTATTTTAATGCTGTATTGAACTCCGACGTGGTTTTAGTGCTTGGATAAAATGATACGCTGTTTTTTGGAAATCTCCAGTCCTGGTTTTGCTCAGTTTAAGTGCCACCTTTGTCACCAAGAGATTGTGGTCGCTGAGAAGATTAAGAAAATATATGTTAGGGGTGGCACCGAGACAAGGAAAGCTTGCTAGTAGCTTCTCGTGGGTCGGTGGTTCTTTCTGAGGTTTTCCCGGGGTTCTTCCTCAACCATTTAAACTGGCCGCCATGTATAGCATATCATGTGTCACGTTGTGTGAGAAAATTTGCTAACAATTACTGCGTCATGTTTATAAATGTCTTCTGATATAATTCGTAATTCAAAGTACTTTGGGTAATGTCAATACATGTTATATAATATTATGACTTTTGACATATTCTGAAACAAAGAAACTACCTGTCCGTGACTTAGCCATTGCGTTACGGTTACATTCGCGGGTACTTCAAAGAGAACCTTGCCGCTGTGGTGAGAAACTCTGTTTTGCAGTCAGCAGTGATGCCACCTGTCGGCTTAGATTTAGAGACCGGAAACCCGACTTTATAACGTATCAGTGCTACTAGCCCAGACCGTTTTCAAAGAGACCACCGGTATTCAAACAGATCTAAGATAGTCAAATTTTGGGGCCGGTTTGTCACGCAGCCAGACATTATTGTGTTCGTTAACTAGAAAAGAATTTGTGAACGTTCGGACGTGGAAAGAGTAGGTTTTTGAGAAGTTGGGGACACTAGACTGCACTCTGAGAGCAAACTGAACACTCGTAAAAGGAGCAGGAAAGGAGTTCTAGGAACTTCGGACGAGATTTGGAACAAAGGCTTCTGAGCTTTCCGGGTGGGATAGGACGCCACCCGAAGATTAGAGAGTGGAGAAGACGTGGAGGGCCAGGAGAATAGGCAGTAGTGCGAAGGCGCGGAGCCGGAGACGGAAACAAGGGTACCGGAAGTACCGACAAGCAGGGCCGGGAGAACGAAATCAAGGGCATCGGAAGTACCGACAAAGGAATACAAGGTGGAAGTTACAGATGAGTAATATAGAAGGGACACTGGAAGGAAACACTCTCATCTTTTATTTCGCGTGATGAAATAACTGGCGATTTGAGTAGGCCTTGTATTGATTGGAAGCAATTGCGTTGAAAAATTGTCCTGTAATTGTTGAATACCGTGATATAGTTAATTAAATTGTTATACCTTTCACCTTATTATTTTTATATTTTATACACCTATACCGTCGGCCATGCTGACTGGGGGCTCGGAGCTATTTAACATTTTAATTGTCAGTCCTTCTCCGGGGTTAGTAATAATTCCGTAGGCAGCACGTGACAATGTGATGAAAAATGGCGTTAAACCCTACAACAACAATAACAACAACTATTGCCTCTCACTCTCTGTAGAGGTTATCAGGGTTTTTACAATTTTATGAAAACCTGAATAATTATCTAAGCAAAATTTAGCTATATATGCCGCTCTTAAAAAATAAACAAAAAAGTCAAGGAAAAAGTTATAATTGTTATGGTTTGGAAGTATTGCACAAGGAGCGTCTCGAGCGTCGTGCTATTGTTTTCAAAATTGATACGAATACGTTATTGGGGGCAATGGAGTGATCTGTCGACCCTAAGTAAATAATTTCTACGTATTGTTACGTGTAGGCTCGTACAAAAGTAACAAAAGAAAAGAGTGAAGTCAACAAGCTTTGTAAATTTAACAAAATAATTAATTTCCCTACAAAACAAAGTAAAAATATGAAATAGGACTTACGGATTGTGAATATAATCCAAAAATTAATCCTAGAATTGAAAAATATAAGTCCTATCACTAAACAGTTCTAATTAAATCCAAGTTCGAATCCTGATGAAGTTCCAATATGGAAGGCGATGACGTCCTCTATAACCAGTTTGTGTTGATGTGTCAACAGTTCCTTCTTGATTCACCAAGAATATAATTCCGGTTTTTGAATTCCGAATAACTTAATAAATGTCTATGTCCAAGAATTTTTCGATGAAGAAGAGTATTTTCCAGGGTGAATAAATTATTTTAAATACAAAAATCAACTCAAATGGCAACAACAAGACAAATACCTTGAGCCCGAATGTATATATTTACGACTGATCAAATCCACTAGAAAATGTCTGTTTTAACCCGCGATTTTAGATCACATGATGGCTCACGTGATCAGTTAACTTGAACAGCGCAGTAAAAAAAATGCCAATTTGCACGTAGGCCATACGGGTTCGATCGTACGAAAAAATCTTACTATAAGATTTAATTAAAAAAAAGGTTGTTTACCAAATAGAGTGATCACGCAAGTAAAGTATGACCTTGATTATGACCAATGGTTTTCACTGTGTGTTTACGAATCTCTGAACCAAGGTCAGCTAAATATAAAAATGTAGCAATCGAACTGCGTTGTTATCGGGTCAAAACAGAAAACTGAACATTCCGAAAAAAGGTTAAATCCAGTGAATAAAGTTATCATTACAATAACGTAATGAAGTAAAAATAAAATAAAAGAATTTAAAACTAACACACAAGCAATTAAATTACATATACGTAACAGTATGAGAAAATAGAACCATAAAACGATTCGATATTATTACTGAATTATCACATTTAATAGATAGATGTGATATAAAAATAACAATAAGTAATTAATATCTTTTATAAGGATAACTTTTAACTTTCATCAGTTCTAATTCGGAAAAAAGTTTTGTAGTATGCAACGGTACGATGCAATACAATACTGGGTACAGTTCTAACGAAGTGT
>JAECUM010018974.1:0-29954 GCA_016617855.1 Megalonaias nervosa
CATCATTGGACCTGAAAATCAACCAGACAATTTCATTGGATAGCAAAACCATTAATGAGGATCGTACTCATTCACTGTCCATGGCTAGGTTTGAACTAGACATTGGCAGATCCTGTATACTTCACCAAAAAATCAGAATTAAATGTAATCAACAAAAAGTTCAAATATAAATCTTTATTTACCATTTGTCAAACAGTGTTTGAAATAGTAAGCTTTATGCCTTTATCCTCTTTAGAATTGCAAATGCCAGACTATGTTTATTATTATCTTTCTTATATTAGTTTGCATTGCAGTTTCCCATCTGATGTGGCAGAACATGCTTCAGGTACCTTCTGATCTGGCCAAGTGCACTTCAGGTGCTCTTTTTTTCAACTATTGACCATGCTGTTTTTCATGGTCTGTAAGAAACAGTGCATCCATACATAGATATTATGTGAGGGGTCCTTGAACCTTTCCTATACCATTGAAGCTAGAAACTTGAAACTTGGGTCCGTGATAGTACTACATGTACTAGGTTCCAAGCAAAAATTTACAGTAGTAGCTAAAATACACCAGACCTCTAAATTTTGTTAGTAATCACTTCAAAAGTCCCCTTTCTGCAACAATGATGAAAAAGCAGTTTTCCAATAGATGTTTTTGTAAAATTTAGTAGTAATTTGGGATGGGCAGAGTCATAGCTTATGGCTATATTAGGTACCACAGATAGGAATATAAGTACCATCTGTTTAGATTGTGCCAACACTTTTCGTTTTTCTTTTGATGGGCCTGTAGGAAAGGAAGCCTGATGGGTTCATGTTAGAAACATGACATGAAAAGGTACTACAGGAAAACTCATGTATAGCCATCATGAGCCAATGGGTTTTTTTCTCACCCACAGGATGTCACCCCTTTGTCATTATTTAGAATTTATTAAGATATTTACCCTATAAATCTCTCTAAATCTCCTTCTGTCTTTCTGTCTCTCTCCACACACACACACATAGTTGCAGAGAATAAAACACCTTATGGAAATATGTTGGTCATATGTAGGAATTCTTATTTTCATTATCTTCAACTATAATCAAACTTTGAATTCCAAGGTACATATGCATATGGTGTTTCATCCCTCCCCCCAAGTGACTTAGCCACTGGGCAGAGTTTTGCAAGTATGATAATCTTGATGCCTGGAACAAATTAAAAATTTTGATCTTATTTGTAAATGTTTACAATGTTTGTATGGCACAGATTTTGTTTGTTCAAAATGTAACAATTACCCTAATTTTAAATTGATCATTTAATTTCTTTGAACACCTGCTCGAATAAATTGTCGATACAGTGTCGCCCACACTATCAGTCATTTTACTGCTTGACTTTGTATTGTTATAGCTTAGCAACATTAATTGTTCATGTCACCGACCAATCAAATATTGGTACCAAAAACTATGCCACTTAAAATAATTATAATGCTCTCTGACTTCCTAATGCAAGTGATGTTTCAATTGGTCATATCTGACCTTGTTTACTAAACAGGTGGAGGATTACCGAGTTGGATAATGGATCAACTCTTTGATTTTGTTTTGGTGAGTCATGTGCTATCAATTACTAAAGATTACTTTACCATCTTGCAAATCTGTCTCATTTCTGAGCTAATTAAAGAAACAAGGGCTTTTGATTACGTTGAGCTTATATATGTCAAGCATTGTTCCCACATGTTCTATCAAAGTGTATAGCCTATAGGAATTTGCTTAAAACAGTTATAGGACAAAATACATACTCTTCCCAGTCATCAAGACAAAGAATTCTTTATCGATGCTTAGATCCATGGACGATTACAGCAGCACCACTAGTCCATCTAGTAAATTTTCAAGGAACAGCCAAAATATAAGACATGACAGTTGATTTCTGCAGGAGACACCTTGAGAATGCATAGCAAAAAAACAAAAAAAAAACTATTTAATTCTTTTTTTCAGAATTCATAGAAGGAGTATCTCAGTTCAGTGTAAAAGGAGACAAAGAGTCAAAACTTAGATGTGAGTATTCATTTCATTAACCTAAATATTAAGGATGCATTTAAGAGAGTGCAGCATGTAAATAGTACTTTCCTGGTGCTAACAGAGGCAGCAGCATCAACATCAGTATTTTATGTTACAATTTTGGGAAAGACATAAACAGTGGGATTACATCAGAGACTTGTTTTCAGGCATAATCTCACATTCGACACAACTCTTTTGCTTGGATTTCAAACTGTAAAGTAATGGCACCCGTTTAAGTTTGGATCAGTTTGGGTAAATGAAGTCCAGAATAGAAAAAAAAACGTGAAGATTTAGAGTCCACCATCATGTAAAAGAAAAACTGAATAGTACATATATCAGGAAGAACTTTGCTTAAAACAGTTTACTTTCAAAAGGGTGACATTTATGTGATTTTATTTACATCTAGCTTCTGGTTCATGTCAGCATTGTTTTGAATGGGAAGTAGCCCATATTATTTCATATGTCTCATTTAAATGATGCTATGTGCTATAATTGAAGATCTTTTATTAGAATTCGTAGCTGCAAACTATGTCTGCAGGATACACAGCCTTATTAAGGCTCAAGTTTGTATAGAGACTGCAGAATGTTCTCAAACTCAGCTGATAATCTAAATATCTGATTCATTCATGTAAAATCACTGACCAATTAGTTGTCAGTAATCTAGGTTCAGTCTTTGAGTATAATAATTTTTCTTGCCATCACATAATCGGGCCAAGACATTGAGCTTTCAGGAACCAGAAAAGCGCTTTTTTTTTTCAGCTAAACTGGTTATAGACCAGATCAGAGCCACCATCTTGAAAATTTTGTTATCGCTACTTCTGAAAGAATGGCCATATCAGCATGGGGTTTTCACTAAAAGACTTCAAATAGACTTCCTAAATAAAAATAGTTAAGATCTTATGCCCAGTCTGACTGCCACAGAAACCATTTTAAAAATTATGTTATAATTTACTCCATCTGAACAAAAAGTCCTATTGACATGCATTTTTCACAGAAAGACTTATTCTTATATGTCTAGTTAGTCCTGAATGAAAATGGTGCTTTCTTGCAAATCCAGTATGGTTGCCACAGTGTCTGTCCTGAGAATCTTGTTATCACTAATAATTCTGAATGGATGGTCATGTCAGCATGGGGTTTTCACTGAAATTTTACTTATGATGTCTTAATGTCATAAATGAAAATGTTATCAATCTGACCTCTGGTATGGCTGCCACAATGGCAATCTTGAAAATCTTATTAATGCTAGTTCTCATAGATAGTTAGCCATATCACCATTGTGCTTTCACCAAAAGACTTTTATGATGTCTGGTTGGTCCTAAATGAAAATGGTTTAAATCTGATGTTGAATATGGCGGCCAACTTGAAAATATTGTTATCATTACTCTTTCAAAATGGAAGTCATATCAAAATGGGGTTTTCACAAGAAGACTTATTGTATAGTCTGGTTGGTCCAAAATGAAAAAATGGTGATGTCCAGTATGGCCACAATAGTGGTCATCTTGAAAGTCTTGCTGTTGCTAGTCCTCTTAAATGTAAAATTATTTTGACATGGTGTTTTCATCAAAAGACTTCTTCTGATGTCTAGTTGGTTCTGAATGAAATTGATGCAGACTGACCCACAGTATGGTCACCATGGTGATCATCTTGAAAATATTGTTTTCTCAAATTCTTCCAAATAGGTGGCTATTTCAGCAGTAGACTTCTTCTTACACCTACTTGATACTAATTGAACATGGTGCCAGCTGCACACCTAATATGGCTGTCATAATGGCTGTCTTGAAAATTTTGCTGTCATTCCTGAATGGATGGTTATATTGACATGAGTTTTTCACTCAAAAGTTTCCAGTAATGTCTGCTTGATTCCATATGAAAATGAAGTCCAGCTGAGATCCAACATGTCAACCACAGCAGCTAATTTGAAAATCTTTTTATTGCTGAAGAATACCAGCCATGGTTTCAACACTCCATTATTAACAGGAAGCTATAGTCTTATCTTGAATTTCTGGATAAAATTTTTGGCATGTAGAGCGTTGGTCCCTTAGAGGGGAATGTTCTTTGAAAGTTTCTGATTCATTGTGCACTTTATCAATTTGAATGGCCCCCACCCCCCATTTTGCTTGTAACAGTTATGAGTCATATTCTGCAGTGACTGTCTATATTCTCAGTTGAAGAATATAAATTAATTTACAAATAAACAACACATTTGATAAAATTGATGAACAGTTAACAGCCCCACTGGCTTGCCCAGATCATATCTAATTCAAGATCAAAGCAAGTGATGCTTCTGAACTAACTTTGCATTTAAACTTTACTGAGGTCAAAAGCTTGCAATTGTTTATTCCTAAAACTTAAAAACAGGACTGAATATTAATTTTAATCTATGACCTTACCTTCAGTTTAGTGTAAATTTTTTCTTTTTCAGTTGCATTTAAGATCTATGACATGGATAAAGATGGGTACATTTCAAATGGAGAGCTGTTTCAGGTTCTGAAGATGATGGTAGGAAATAATCTGAAGGATCACCAACTGCAGCAGATAGTGGATAAAACAATAATCCATGCTGATACAGATGGTGATGGCAAAATATCATTTGAGGAATTTTGTGCGGTGGGTCAGAGCTCATTTTGTTCTAGATTATCTAGTTACTGTGGTATTTCCAGCAAGTGTGCAGTTCCTTAAGACTATGCAGATTAAATAGTGCTTCTGCAGATTGATAGTGTTGGAACTGGATTGTTGATCTGTAGTTAGGAAATGTGCTTGTCCTATTTGCTTTTAACTCGGTTGGTCATGGATCAGAAGAGCATATACCATGGTCTTCAGCTGACACAAGTTTGCTAATGATACTTCTAATCTACTGGGAGGATGGCCATGAAACTTCATCCGACCATCATTAAACACATTCATCACAAGAAATAATTGGTCCTAGATGAAAATGGTATTGCCATTGAGGCAACCAACTTGAAATTTTTTATCGCTATTACTTTGGAACTTATGGTCACATTGATGTTAGGGTTTGTCAAAAAGACTTCTTATAATGCCTTGTTAGCCTCAAACAGAATATTGGTGCTCTGAATCCAATATTGCTGACATAGAGACTATCTTGAAATCTTGATGTCTCTAGTCCTGAAGCAGAAGGTTGTATCAACATGGGGTTTTCACTGAATGAGTTCTTATGATCTTGAGTTTGTCCTGAATCAAAATGGTGAGCCTCAGACATGCAATGTGTCCACCACACTGGCCATGTTGGAAGTCATCTTGTCGTTACTCATACAGAATAGTTTATAATATTGACATGGGGTTTTACTTAAAGGCTTTTATGATTTTTAGTTGGTAATGAATGAAAATGGTGTCAATCTAAGGCTCAGGTTGAGCTACCATCAATGACAACTTGAAAATCTTTTGGCTAATCCCAGACAGATGGTTTTATTGACATGGCTTTTTATTGTTAGACTTTGTATAATCTCTAGTTGGTCTGGAATGAAAGTAGTGTCCCTTAGACATCCAGTAAGTTTATCATGTGGGCAGCTTGAAAATCTAGTTATCAGTTCTCCTCATGAATGAATAGTCACGTTGCCATGTGGTTGTCACTGAAGACTTTTTATGACTGGATGGTTCTTAGTTCAAATAATGCCAATATGACAGCCCATATGACTACCATGGCATCCATTCAAAAAGCCTTCTCTCTATTCCTCCTGAATGCATGGTCATATCATCATGGGGTTTTCATTAAAAGATTTCTTATGACTAATTTGTTCCAAATGAAAGTTATGTTAATTTTAAGATAGTGGCCAGCTTGAAAATGTTGTTATCACTACTCCTTTATGGAGTGGAGAGATTGAAAATGTTATGACTACTACTCCTTTATGGAGTGGAGAGATTGAAAATGTTATGACTAATACTCCTTTATGGAGTGGAGAGATTGAAAATGTTATCACTACTCCTCCTTTATGGATTGTCATATTGAGATGGGGGTTTTATACTAAAAGACATGTTATGATGTCTTGTTGGCCCAGAGGTGCCTCATGAACAGACATTATGATGGTAGTCATCTTAAAAACCTTGTTATCACTTCTTCATTGTAATGGTCGTATCTGCATGGGGTTTTCACTAAAAACATTATGATGCCTACTTGTACTAAATGAAAATTGTGCCAGTCTGACCTCCAGCATTGCTCTGAAATCTTATTATTGGTATTATTGGTATTATCCAGTTTGTGGATATATATGAAGAATACATTGAATGATATCATATAGTCAATTTATAGTAAATCTTGATTATATATTTAAGCAAAGTTAGCATGTGGTTATATCTTGATATTGATGTAAGTTCAATGATCCAGGTGAAACGTTATAACAAAGACTTTTGTGCTGCACTTACAGATGTTTAGTGAATATGTTAATGTAAGCATAAGAAAATGTTTTTTTTACCAGATTTGGAATGTTGAAATTTTCTCAGGGATATCAAAGATGGTTTTAATACTCAGCAGTTAAAAAGAAAAATCCAAATTTTCTTGGATTTCTAGTTATTCTTTGAATAGTAGAGCATCATTCCCTTCAGGGGACCTATGTATTTGTTTCTCCTTTTGTTGTTGTTGTGATGGCGTGTTTAATGCCACTTTTTAGCACATGATGGGCTGTATATAGCAGCAAGTATAACTGGTAGAGGAAGAACCCATTAAAAACCACTGAACCACGGGAACCTGCAAGGAAGCTTTCTCGCATACCCACATTAGTCGAGCCCGAGACTTGAACCAGTGCCTTTTAGCCCATTTGAGCTGAACTTTAAAGTTTGGCAAAGTTTTTATGCATGATAATTTGTATATAATGTTAAATTTGTAGAGCCTTTTGTAGCTTTAAACATTGTGCTAGCATTTTGTTACCTACTAAAAAGGTGTTTTTAAAATATTGAATGCAAGACAAGACAGCTGTGCCAAACTTGCCATCAGCCTCCCACCCCACCAACCCCTGAATAGTATTCAGCAGATCTTCTTGAAATGCATGTATGTTGTACAGAAATAAAAATAATTGAATTTTTTAAGATAAAATGCTTTCCACAATATGTTCTTGATGGGCTGTGTACTCATGTTTTATTTCTTGCCATCAGTAGTCTTCAGTTTGTTAAAATTTGTCATTAAATTAAATTATCATTAAACTAAGTTAATTTTAAGTCCATTTATTCTCAGTTGCATGGAGCTGAATGTTCTTTTTAAAAATGTGTTTAATGTCTGAGAAAAGGCTTTGCCTTGTGGACAGAATGTTTTGGATATTGCAGTATTAAATGTAGCTACTGAAGATAATGCAGGCTTCATATAATTTAGAAAGAAATGACTTTGTAATATATGTTGCTCTTTTATGTTTTAATCTTGAATTATCTCTTTGAGCAGCAAACCTTATAAATTGTAAGATACTGCAGTCACATTGTTTGTACATCTAAGCTTTTCTCAACAATAAGTACCTCACATTACTATGATGATATTTATTGTTGACAAGATGATAAATTTATTAACCATTTGTTTATTTTTCAGGTTGTTGGAAATATGGATGTTCACAAGAAGATGGTTGTGGATGTATAGTGATTTTAGCAAAACTATTCAAACTTTTTCAAATTTTTATAAATATTATGTTTTTAAGACGTTTCCTTCCATGACAGGATTTGTGTCATTTTTGTGACTATGTGTAAGCCTGCAGCAGTTTTCTTCAATCTCCAGCTTCTCTGTCCTAGCGCCAAATATGGGATTTCTCTCAGGTGAAAGATCTGATTGCTGGAACTTGAAGTTTTTCCCTTGCCTTTTAGAAAACCTGCTTGTTGAAGTATTAGACAACTTTATTCTCTGTGTGGATAATACATCAGTGCTTTACCTGTCACTTTATGTACTACATTTCAGGCCTGGAAATCGTGAAACTCGAGCTTGAGATTTTGTTTCAACCAATCACATACAACATTACTTCTTCAAGAATGTTTCTGATTGACTGAAAGTGAAAACTCAGGCTCCAGGTTTTATGATCTCCAGGTCATGGTCTGTTCTGTTCTTTTGCAACCATAAGTAAAATCAATCATGTAAATTTGCCAGCAGATCTGGTTCAGTGCTGTTTGAACTTTGATCAACTTTATACAGGACTAAAAACACAATTATTACTAGACATAATAATTTTATTCTCTTCTGGAATTACTTATTGTTGGTTAGCTTAGTGTCAGATTCTATTTACTCTGTCTTAGAAGACTTATTCTTGATTTGATTGTTATTCCAAATTATGCTGTAATTACATAAAGATGAGGCCAGAATGAATAGTTTTAATCTATTTTGGAAGTGAATTAGTCTTAATTGTACAAATTCATTGAACTTGGCTGAATTTCCTCCAAGCTGCTTTCATGTAATACAGTTTACTCTGTACATCTGTAACTCTAATGAAAGAACTATATTTTTATTTCCATGTATGATTATGTGCAATATTTGTTAAAGATAAAGCTGACTTTGTAAAATGATATCTGAGTAATTCGTTGAATGTTGGGATCGATACCACACAGGAGAAACTTATAATCAGTACCGTCTTTCGTATATACTGTTTATTTCTTGTTAACTTTTATCACCATTTGATCATAATGAGCATATTTATTTAAATTCAGTTGAGACATTTTAAGATGTTAAATCTGTGTCTTTTTTTTTATTACCTGCTTGTCAAGCCAGCATTCATTCATTTAAATCATCTATGCTTTTTAAAATGTTATATTTTGAAGAGAAATGTCAGTCAATTAGAAATAGAAATTATATGATTCATGCATTTTGTGTAAATTCTGTTTGAAGTGTTAGAAAAAAGGTCTCCTGCATATTATAAACTATGAAAAGTTTAAAGACAAGAAAACTACAGGACAGATCTAAATGCATCCAGTGCTTATGCACAAGAAATATTATGAGCAAAGTTTGCATGCATTTTTGTATGAGGCTGTAAAGTTTACTAAATTATATTTAAGTGTGCATGGTGGAAGATTTTAGATATAATTCCATTCAAAAGACAGTTATGTCTGATTCTGTTTGTTTTAACAGCAATAACCCATTAAAGCCATTATACATTATCAACCTCACTTTCTGTATATCATTCTAGCCTGCAGTTTTCACACTTTTTTTCTGGTAAGAAAGTGTAAAGCTCCAGTATGGTCAGGATAAGGTTGGATTTCAACAACATATACCCTTTATGATCTATGATGTAACCAACTTACTACTATAGCATATCCTTAGTAAATGAACTGTATGAGGAGATATCAAAGTACTTTTTTGCAGAGCAGTGGGGTGGGTAGATATTGGGTTTCATGAATTCTCACAGTTCATATGGCAAGTTCACAAATTATTGACAAACACTTTCATATCAGTTACCAGTTTGTAAATATTTAGAGAAAGTTACTTGGTCGTTGAACAGTTCTTCATATCACATACTTACATTAAATTGATACAGCATTTGAAAAAAATAATAACTTTTATTACCAGTTATTACTTTTATGTATAGTAGATCTTTTATATTTCTTTTATTTATTTGGATTGATTTGTCACTATATATCTACCTCTATTTATTAATCTGAGGGCAAATAAAGTGCAAAACTTGATAATGTCATTTCATAACACAATATCTTGATATTTTTTTAATTCACAAGAAGAGCTTGGCCATGATTGCAAATGAATTTAAGAACTTAAGTTTGCTGACAAGCAAGTCTGAAAACCTCCATCCGTTTTGCACATAATTGATTTTGAAAAGGTGCAAGGTGCACAGGTGAAGATGATCAGTTTATGTGATGAGATTAAGTCATACTTGTATTGTTATTTATTGCAAATGCGAGATTTTCATGCCGTTGCATGAAGTGACAAAATCTACAAAATTTTTTCAGTAAAGTATTTTGATCATTCCAATGCAAAATTTAAATATCGTCTTACATCTGTTAAATCAATAGCAGATACACATACATTTACCTGCAGAAAAATGAAGATAACATCTACAGCATAAGCATGTTTTTACCATCCATTTTTGTTCTTAAGTTGAAGCCAACTGTAAGTAACATAGACTTTGATCTGCCATTGCATAGTGTGCCATCAGATCATTGTATGTGTTCTTTTTTCCTACTAATTACTCTTAGAAAAATGCATAGAGCCAGATCTGCTGGCACATTGTGTGATATCAGACCTGTGTCTGTGTGATTTAAAGTTGGACTTGACTTTTCAACAAGCATATATGGTGTTTCTTTTCCAAACTAAATGTATTTATTCTCTATGGAAATGTTTTTACTATTTAACATTTTCAGTTGATGTATGAATTTGTCATTTTGTGATATTGTAAAGTTTTTATATAATCATTTGGACTGTTCATTTTATCTCAAATATATTTAATTTCTTGCTTCTGAATGTTGTTATTACTATTAATAAAACCTGTCTTTGTTATTACCAAAGAAATATAGAAGGAAACCTTGCTCATTGTGTCCTCATTGTATTGGTTCTTCACTCTCCCTCTCATTTTTTTCCGTTAAAATGCATAATCTTTGTTTTCTTAAAACAGTGGAACAAATGATCTATAAAGAATACAGGTAAATGGCAAATATAAGTAGAGGTCATTTTATGCCTCTAAGATGGGGTATCTTGCATTTGAGCTTTCCACTTGTTTGCATGTGTGTTTTTGGAAAGCTTGGTTCAAGTTTTTTTTTTTAACACATCTAGCTCAGTAGTTGTTGTTGTAGGGTTTAACGCCATTTTTCAGCAAAAGATATACTATACATGGCAGCCAGTATTAATGGTGGAGGATGTAGCTCAGTAATCCTCTATTTATTTCATATATGGAATATAATATCATCATGTACACCCCTTCCTTTAATATAACTCCTGCCCTTGGGATGTATCCATGGTGGGCCATGGGGTCAAGAATTAAGATGTGGATACATTTTGGTTTAATTGTTTTTCTAACTATATATATTTTCTTGACCACTTTACCAGTCACTTGATGTTTGGAATATAACTTCATTACCAGTGCTTATCAAATCCTATAGCCCGGCGTCCTAGACTTCTATTTTTTTGAAGATGGATAAGTAAAATTGTCCGGGTTACTGGACTGGGACAAATGCTTTGTTCCTATTTTAAAAAGTCAGGCAAGTCTGTATTTTCATGCGTTATCACTTCACCTAGCTACATCTGGCCATTCATGCCTTCTGGGTTCACTTAACACATGATTCTACCCCTTTCCATCTCTACCCCTTTCCACATATATATTTACATCCTGTAATCATACCTACCTGTCATCATTGATAACTGTTTCACATGTGTAAATTCTGTTACCTCTTGACTGCATTTTCGGGCTAATTATCGACAAATTGAAACATGCCAAACAAAATGTAACTGGTATGAATAATTAGCAGTATTTTAAGTGGCTTTGTTGTATTGTGTTTACTCAAACCATATCCTTTTAAAGTGCTCACTCTTATTTTAATCCAGCAAGAAACATTAATTAAATTAATGAACTTGACCGGTAAATTAATGAAATGAACTTGACCAACATTGGTGTTGGTTTCTTTTATGAAGTGATTAAATGATAATGATCTTTTAATTGTTTATACAGAGGATTAACTTGCACAAGCAATACTGCAGTTGAAGCAAAGCAATTATGCTAATTAATGAGATGTCTTTTTGTAGTTAAATGACATGTATGTTACGATCACTTTAGATGTAGTTGCTCAGCAAGTTGATATTTACTTTGTGGATAAAATAAGTTAGCTGAGCTATTTTTGCAAGGATGGTAGTAAAGATTCTGAGAAGGAAACTTCATGTGAAAGTGGAGGGATAAAAGACAAGGTTGCAACTGAATACAAGAAAATATTTTTCCCCAAGAGCCATAAGCCAGAAACTGGCAGCAAAAAAAAGTCAAATATGACATAACTAAAAGACAAATTTTTAGCAGCATTGGGTTGATTGTTATTCCTGGCTTGAATTTACTGCCTTGGAAGGAAAGATGCTTTACAGTTATTATAAACAATATCCCAAACTGGCAATGGTTGGAAATTCAATGAATGTCAGTGACTACATGCATTTTCCTCATGAAAGGGTATCTCTGATGAAATATAGAAGGGAAGACTTGCAGGTTCTTCTCATCTTCAAGTTATTTTGAAGAAGGAAGACCATCATGCCATTCATCAGCAGTATTTACAATTCAAAGATGAGGGTAAACAGACAGTCACCAGATCCACCTACTGAAATTCTTGTGAATATTCTTTGTGAACATTCCACTTTCTCTCACTATGTTATACAAACTGCTGGAAACATGTTTGTTATAAGCCTTTCCACAGTTGAGTTTGAACAAGGATTTAGTTCAATAAACTTAATCAAGACTTCATAAGGAATTCATTAAACCAAGAGACTACAAATTCTTATGAACATTTCAGTAAATGGACCAGAGCTTGAGAACTTCAGCCCAGACACAGCCATCAACTGTTGGCTTATTGCTGGTGCTGGTGGCAGACATTTACATGGACATGTTTTCAGATCAGCAGCTAAAACATATATACTTGAAGCAGTCAGATGGGTAGGTTATGGGATAAAGAGTTATAATGGGAATTGGTTTAATTTTTTAGTTGCATTTCGAGTATCAATTTACATCATGTATGGAATATAACATATCACAAACTGATCTATGGATTTTATTACTCCTTCCAGTTGGGTGAGGTATTTTTATTTATCCAGTTTGCGAAAGTTTGGAATATTATATGGTCCTAATTTGGACTAAGGCACTTGCCGTTTCCAATCACTGCCTTAAAGTAGTTTTCAGCTCAGTCCTTGTGGGTTTGAAAATTTGGATTGGCCAATATAGGTATGTGAGAAAGCTTGCCAACAGCTTCCCATGGGTCATTGGTTCTTACTGGGTTTTTCCCAGTTCTTCTGCTAGTTATCTTGGCTGTCGTGTATAGCCTATCATGTGCTGAAAAATTATGTTAAACCCACAAGTCCACAAACCATATTCGATGTTGCCCCCTGGGTTACATCCCAGAATAAGGTCATGGTTTCAAGAAGAAGGAACCCCTTTTTAAATTTAAAAATATAATAGTTACATGAACTCAGTTCAATTCATAGTTGAATATTGTATGATATGATCACATCCCATTCTTCCTGTACTATATTTGCCCTGGGGTTGTGTCCCTCTGTGCAGCCATGGGGTCAAAGAGTAGGAAACATTTTGAATAGTTTTATTATTATGATTATTTCAATGAAACCTTGTTAGATTCTGTATATTTTGTATAATGTCACATTCTTATAAGTCACCTTGTATAACTTGGGCTCTTGGACCATGTGTCAAAAAGTAAGATACTTGTTTTTTTTATTTATCTTCATGGGATTTATCCATCTCAAGCCTGTGGCATGCTGTTGATCCTCTGTTACTAAAAGTAGTTTGTAAAAAAGGGCACATTTCTTTGTTCACCTTGTTCTTGGCCTTAAAAGGTGAGTCAGCATGAAATTACATAAATGGATATAATTCAAAATTATTACAAAGAAGAATGTTTTGACTGATATCTCCCTTAACACAGTTTGATCATCTTGAACTTAACATAGTTTGATGGGTTCTCTTTAGGCCTTCAAACAAAATCACATTAAAAGAAAATGTATGAGATCGTTACTTACAACTTGTATATTAAATTAAAAAAATCTTTTTAGCAAATATTTTGAGAGATACAGAGCAAAAGACTTGAAACATTTGAAATTCAGATCTCATGGTTTTTGTGGAATATTTGTATTTGATCATAAAAAGAACATTTCACATTTATGTTTGTCCCTTTGGTCTTGTTTAATGTCCCAAACTAATGTAACCCTACAAGCCATTAGTATTCTCAGCACGTTGATTTGTTATTTTTTGGGCCTCTAGTTTAGAATATACATCAACATCCTATACTTCCCTTGCTTCCTGTTGTATTCCTGCCCTTTGGTCATGACCCTGATTATTTTTCATGGGGCCATGGTGTTGTGTATATTGACAACCACTTTTGAGGCATACCATTTGTTTCCTCACTGTTCTTGTTTAAGATGATTATGTGGTGACCAGGATCTAATGCCTAGTGAGTGTATGGTATGGTTTGGTGTGCATTGTTCATTCATCAACATTGTTATTTAATACTTCTGATGAAAAATCATGGGTAGTTTTGATTAAATTTAGTAGGAATGTTCTGCTGATGCTATACCAAGATCATATTCAGGGTGGCTCCCTTAGTGATGTGGTTTCCATAGCAACCAAAATGCGAAGCTATTTTGACTTCTCCATAAGTACATAAACCTGGTAGGAATATATCTTAGAACATGCCCTCTGAAAATTTAGGCTTGCATGGCTCAGGTTGCACTCTTATGACTTCCTTATCATCTGTCTGGAAAACCTATCCTAATTACTTTTTCTCTAGAACCTCTGAGCTAATTTGTTATCATACATGGTAGGAATGTTTCATAGGACATATTTTATCAAAATTTTGTCCCCTAGCAATGGTACATTTTCATAAGAACCATAGAGAAAATGTTTTAACATCCTCTAGAGTTTCTGAGCCAGTTTGGATCAAGCTAATGAGTAATGTTTGTTTGAACATGCTATCAAAATTGTGTCTAGGGTGGATTACCCTCCATCATTGCCATGTGGCTTCCATACCAGTGAGTTTGAAACCTAATTTTCACTTCTTTTGTAAGATGGCTTACCCAGTTTTCATCAAACTTGTAACGAATGTTTTGCTAGGGCATGCTTTATCAAACTTTTGGTTGCTGTGACTTCCCTAGCAATATTATGGCTTCCATAGCAATTATATGGAAAACAGTTTCAAATTTTTTCACCTGAATTGTTAAACCAATATAGATCAAATTTCATAGGAATTTGCTTGTGCTTGGGATGGTTCTCAAAAAAAATTGCGACTTCCCTATTGACCTCTCTGGTGGTGGCCTAAGTGGTTAGAATATCTGCTTTGAATGTGGGAGTTTGCAGGTTTGAACCCTGGTCAGGCCATACCAAAGACTTATTACAATTGTAATATCAAGTGCCTCACTTGGCATTTGGCATTAAGAGGCTGTTGTTAGGACTAGTCGAAAAGTATCAGGATAATGTGACTGGGTGGGACATGATGCTACATGTCTGCAGCATGATGCCCCAGTGTTAGACATCACTATAAACTGCCACACTGCAGACATCATAGCGATTTGACTAAAATTGTTAAAGCTACATTAAAAATTGAAATCACACAGACATGTTTGCTTAAATAGCAACAGCATTGAAAAACTAATTTTGACTTCTTCCCTTGAATAGTTGAAAAAGTTTTGATCAAACTTGGAGTTTTCAATAGATATGCAGTATCAAAATTTTGTTCTGAATGACTGTCTCAGTAAAGATGTGGTTTCGAATATGGGAACCCTATTTTCATCTTCTTCAGAAGTGCTGAAACCAATTTTGATGAAAATTTGTAAGGGTTAGGACATTTTTGTTTCTAAATAGTTTGTCTTGGCTGACTCCTAGCAATGGCATGGTATTGCTATTAATTGGGTGGAAAATTATTTTCATCATCTTCTCAGACAGCTGAGCCAAGTTAGATCAAACTTGGTTGGAATGTTTGTTCGGACATGCTCAGAGTTGTGTTGGATGTGGAATCTCTAACAGTGGCATGGTTTCCATAGTAACTGGGTTGTAACACAAACGATACTTTTTTCTCATCATTTATGACTGTTTTTAATAGTACATAAAAACCTATTACTAAACAACTTTCAAAAACTGCTGTAATGTCATGCAAATGCGATAAATTGACTCTTAGCATGAACACTTATCACATTCATGCAAAAGATGTCAATGCAAGATGAGGGTGAGCAATTTCAGGCTTACATGGGCCTCTTGATCATGACATATTCCTGTTTCAGTACATGTTGCTATTAAGTGTAACTCAGATGGCTGCATGAATGGTATTAATCTGTTTGATTAAATTTTATTTTTGATGAACCATTCTGGGCCAGTCAATTTTTGCTTTTGATTATTTTTTTGTTTTATGTATTAAGCCACATGCTAACAGTAGGAGAATTATGCATCTGCAACCACAGCAGAAGATGACACAGACAAAGATAACACAATTTTGTGCACTTACACTGTGTACACTTTTCCTTGTGCATGATTTTGAAATACAGAAAGCCAAACTCCAATGAGAACTGTAATTGAAGCAAAGAAATCTCTGGGTTGGTAGCATGTACAATAGAATCAGGACTGGATAAACCTCTTGTCCAAATTTTAAATTTCTAAAACTGATAGGCATGCAAGATTTCTGTGCTTGAATGGAAAACATCCACTTGGAGTGTGTGTCCAAGATTCAGAATTTTTCAGCCCTGTGGAATCAATCACTGAGACTGAATAGAAAATAGGAAATTCAAACACAGTGGTAATTTTTCAATGTTAGAACAAACTGAGCTATTGGAAAAAGACTATTTTGTATGATTATTTTACATGCTAACAATTGTGGAGGTAGAATTGAAGGATGACAGTGTGAGAAAAAGTCTCTTGTGTGGTCAAGGATGGAGATGTGTTAAATATATTTTGAAATTTGAATATAATAGCAGCTTCATTCAGAGTACAAGAACTGATTCTTGCTTAGAAGGATCTCTTTGACATGTGAAAACCATTTGATATAATTGCTTGAAGAGATATTATGTTGAGATGGGACTTAGAAATTGAGTGCTAAATTCCTGACAATACCAGGAACATTGATAGATACGGATAAGACTTGAAAATGGAGTTTTCAACATTATTAAATGTACATTTAACCTTTGATCCTTTCTGTACCCATTGATGACAAGAAAATACAAAATGGTATAGTACTGTTCAGCTTAATATTGCAAGCTTCTTACAGTCTTTTGTTGTTGTTTAGGAGCTTTTCACTTTTATCAGAAAGAAAGAAAATTTTCTACAAATCAATGCAGTTTTGGCATGTAGAAGTCTAGCATAAGTCTTAGGTTCAATACATTATGTGTATGATGATGCTGATCCCATCAAAGTGCAACAGGAGGTTAGCTTCAATTTAACAGTTGCCAGAGGGTGAAAAAGGGAAACGTGAACCCTAATGTTTCATACACTTTAAATTTGTATCAAATTGATCCAGACTGGCTTTGTATGAAAGATGCTGGTATTATTCTCAAATGATCAGAAACATTAATTCCTGTCAAATAAACAATCTGTGACAAATAGCTGGTATCTTTTTTCACATGGTAAATTTCATGCTTCAATTCAGGGAAGTAAGAAACACATTATCACTGAATTATTATTGTGTTCATTGTTTCATTTGGGTGCAATTATTTTTTCAGATTATTATTCACTGGAAATAAAATAAGTTCATCAGTAATGTTCTTGGACTGGAACATTAATTCAGAATTATAGTGATTTCAGACAAGAACATTTTTGGATTATATTTTTGTGATATATCAAAAGACTGTTAGCACATCATCACACTTCAGGCCAGTGGCACATTACCACATTCATGACTGCAGGCAAATCAACACTTTCAGTATTGGAATTTAATTGGAATACCATTAGAATTCAGTTGGAACTTTATACATTTTAACTTGTGATAAAACCTTTAGGTCTGTTTTGGATTTAATTCACAATACTGTTAAGTTCTTTTTAAATTTTCATTTTGTATTTTAGGGAAATAAATTATTTGTTGAAGTTTACAAAACTTGTTAGTTTTTGCTCTTGTATATTACCTAGTTTAAGACCATAATAATATCAAATGTATGTGTTTGGCAAAATGGGCACAGTGGATAGACAACTGTGTGACGTTGGATTAATGGACAGTTAACTACTGTGAAATATCTATTATGCTTTGTCTTAATAGGAACTTGCTCATTGTTCTGATATCGAATGTTGTGAATTTATTTAGATACTTTGTATCCTCGCTTATAAGTTGAGTCTAGCTGCAAGCAACATAGACCCTGATCTGATGTGAGATTAGGGTCTCTTTTGTTTGTTCTGCTGATTGCTCCAAAGAAGCTGCATAGACCTGGATAACCCGGTGCATTTTCTTTATAGCATATCTGGGTCTGTGCAGTTGCAGTTGGACTGAACTTAAAGCAACTACTCATTGTACATAGCAGTACAAAGATCTTTATTTACTGATGTGTTAAAAGGAACAATTTCTTGTAAAGTATGGAAGGCCTAGCAACAAATAACAAATGTTACATTCTTTATACAACTATGAAAAATACTTGAATTTGAGCAGTTGCCTTAAAAACTCCATCAGTTTTGAACAAGACCATTAGAACGCTTTGAATTGATCTAATCAAATGCAAAGCATTAAAACTGAATAAAATATATCACTTTATTTTAAAATCATTATTTTTTGTTATTTATGGATTTTCCAAAAATAATAAATTTGTAAAATGGGATAAAATTGAGTTGATCAAGTGGCACATGACGTGCCAAGGGTAGTTACCAGATGGAGTATTGTCAGTTAGCAGTAGTGGCATGCTAAGTATGTCCTTTTTTCTTCGACTTTTGTATAGTGACAAAGTAACATAGAAATCTGGGTCTGTATGTTCAGCCATGTCTTAGATGTGAATAGCCACTTAAGACAATCATTAAATCCTTCTTATCAGGGTAAAGGAGAAAAGAAAAAGAAATTTTTTTTAGGCTTTTTATGCTCATCATTGAAGCAATAAATTAGAGAATCCACAACTTAATGCTCAATGTTGTTTCTTTGAATACACAAAGGTGCAAGCTGGGTTTGAAAATTTGCATATTAGTTTTTCAGATTTGTTTCTTATATTATTTCTCCACTCATGTTTGTGACCTCATTAATTTTACCTCAGAAACCTACAAATAATTAATTGTAGTAGATTACAGAGTAAGTTTTAATGACTTTGAAAGGTAAATCACATAGACAAAGCATAGAATACATTTTTCATAGACCAAAATCACCAGCATACTAAAATTGAAACAAAAACATTATAATTACCCAAAAGTATAGGCTGGATACATCAGCAGAATTTAATAATGTTCCAATTTACCATCAAATTGTCAATTTTGCTGGAAAGTATTTTGGCACATGCCTACTGTAGGTTTTGCTGTTTTACTACATATTACATGTATTTAAAAAGTTAAAGTATGGATGCTAAAGACATAAACCTAGATCAGGTATAAAATGTGCTATAAGATTTGAAATTGATATATGCTAAAAAGACATGGTAATGTATGTGTGCTGAAAGACTTGGTAATGTATGTGTGCTAAAAGATTTGGTAATGTATGTATGCTAAAGACTTGGTAATGTATGTATGCTAAAGACTTGGTAATGTGAGTATGCTAAAGATTTGGTAATGTATGTGTGCTAAAAGACTTGGTAATGTGAGTATGCTAAAGATTTGGTAATGTATGTGTGCTAAAGACATGGTAATGTATGTGTGCTAAAAGATTTGGTACTGATGTGTGAGAAAAGATTAGGTAATGTATATGTGCTGAAAGGCTTGGTATGTATATACTGAAAGATTTGGTACTGAATTGTGCTAAAACAATTTATACTGATGTGTGCTAAAAGGCTTTGTAATGTATAAGTGCTGGAAGATTTGGTACTGATGTGTGCTAAAAGATTTGGTACAGTGTTTTCAAAGATTTGGCACTGATGTGTGGTAAAAGATTAGGTACAGTGTATTGAAAGATTGGTATTGATGTGTGCTAAAAGATTAGACACATTGTATTAAAAAATATTGTACTGATGCATGCTAAAAGATTAGGTACAGTGTATTTAAAGATTTGGTACTGATGTGTGCTGAAAATTCAGATATTGATGTGTGCTAAAAGATTTGGTACTGATGAATGCTAGAAGAATTGGATCTGATGTGTGCTAAAAGATTAGGTACTATGTATGCTAAAAGATTTGGTACTATATATGTGATTTGGCCTGTGTGCTAGATAGTCTCTTAAAATAAAATTTTTATCAGATATTTTGGAACTTGCTACTTCATGTTTATTAATACAGACTGGGTTCTCTGGTGTTCTGTGTTGAGTCTAATATGCAAAATTGTTCAGTGTCTAAGTAATTTTTAATTTGACATTTGAATTTGATCTCTGAACTTGCATATTTTATCCTATTGAAATGATCTGAATTATATTTGAATATGAATGCCATTTATTGGTAAATTCCTAAGTTTGCATAATGATGTATTTTCATTTGTTACTTTATGTCTTGATAAAAAAGATGGTTTACCATGATTTTTTGTGTAGATATTTTAAGAAATTAAAGTAAATAAAAACAGGTGCAACACAGAATAAATAGGCTTATGCAATTTATTGTTACAGTAGAAAATTATTTTTGCTTCTCTTTAAATTGACTATTATTCATTAAGGATCAATTAACAACCTCTGGGAATGAATATTGATGTTTTAACAGAAGGTATGGCACGGATTGTAAGCCATATAGGGAATATAGCTGTTTAAAACAAGTCTATTGCTAGTGTAATGACCTTTAACGGACTATAGGGAATATAGCTGTTTAAGACAAGTCTATTGCTAGTGTAATGACCTTTAAGGGACTATGGGAATATAGCTGTTTAAGACAAGTCTGTTGCTTGTGTAATGACCTTTAAGGGACTATCGGGAATAGAGCTGTTTAAGACAAGTCTGTTGTTAGTGTAATGACCTTTAATGGACTATAGGGAATGTAGCTGTTTAAGACAAGTCTGTTGCTAGAGTAATTATCTTTAAGGGACTATAGGGAATGTAGCTGTTTAAGACAAGTCTGTTGCTAGAGTAATTATCTTTAAGGGACTATAGGGAATGTAGCTGTTTTAAGACAAGTCTGTTGTTAGTGTAATGACCTTTAATGGACTATAGGGAATGTAGCTGTTTTAAGACAAGTCTGTTGTTAGTGTAATGACCTTTAATGGACTATAGGGAATATAGCTGTTTAAGACAAGTCTGTTGCTAGAGTAATTATCTTTAAGGGACTATAGGGAATGTAGCTGTTTTAAGACAAGTCTGTTGCTTGTGTAATGACCTTTAAGGGACTATCGGGAATGTAGCTGTTTAAGACAAGCCTGTTGTTTGTTTAATCACCTTTAAGGGACTATAGGGAAGAAAAACATTTTTCATTAAAACCATGTCTGATATTATTTCTCATGACTAGTTAATCTGGCATTTATATGGAAATAAGATTTCTATCATTCCTCACACCATTTATGAATCAAACATTCTACATTGAAATTTTGCAATGTTGATCAAGTCATATCAGCAGAAATTGCTCAGTGATATTGTAATGTTTTATTTAACATTTTAATTTAGTATCTGAAAATGAATTACTTACTTTGGTAATAGTGTTTGCAGTAAGAATGTACTTTATGTTACTTTACATTGTTGAAAACAAAAAATGTACTGTTACAGGGCTCTTTTTTTCAAGATGTATAGCTGTTTGATACTAGTACATTCAGCTTTATGACAGATAAATGTTTAAGACTAATATAATCAATTTTAAGACAGTTAACTGTTTAAGACTAATATAATCAGCTTTAAGATAATTAACTGGTTTAGGCTAATATAATCAGCTTTATGACAGTTAACTGTTATAGACTAGCATAATCAACTCTGAGACAGGTATCGGTTTCAGAATAGTACATGTATAATTAGCTTTAAGACAGGTGGCTGTTTAGGACTAGTATAATCAGGTTTTAAACAGTTAACTGTGTAGGACTAGTAAAATCGGCTTTAAGGCAGTTAACTTTTAAAGACTAATATAATCAGCTCTAAGACAGATATCTGTTTAAGACTAGTACAGTTATAATTAGCTTTAAGACAGGTATCAGTGTAGGACTAGTATAATCAGGTTTAAAACTGGTAGATGTGTAGGACTAGTATAATCAGATTTAAGGGACTCTGGGAAGACAATTACTTGATGAAAATTTTGATTTTACTTTTAAGTTGTCATCTTTGAGTTTATCTTATGTTTAGCAAGACAAGGACAGGTCAACCTTGCTGATGAATGGTGATGTCAGTATTTCCACATACAATTTATCAAGCATTTTCCTTTGAAATCGTTATGTTCATAATTGTTGTATCCATATAGGGTTTTGCCGATCCGCTAAATGCTAGATGCTTGTTTGAATTTTTAACACTGTAAAGAAACAATATTATTATGTATGAATGTTCTTTTCACCCCAGGTGATTCCTTTGTGTATTTAGTTCTGTGTATATTGATGTATGAAATTTTTCCTGTTATTGTATTTAACTTTTTAATATAATATTTTGTGCATATTTTTCTCTATTTCTTAATTAATAAATTTCCCATATTATTCAAAGATTGTATTCTCATTTATAATATTTGGAAGTTTTTCATTAAGAAGTTGACTACATAGGTAACCTAGTGCATCTTTATCATCATTGTAGCTTACCTGCATTATTGCAAACACACTCTGAAATTCTCCAATTTTTGTCCTCATATTCAGGTTGGCATAAACTTGCATTTTTTTTGGCACCAATGACCTTGAGATGTGGATCTTTCTCTATTTGGTAAGGATTTGTCTCTCGTCATGAAATGCTTGGCCAGATTATTGTACAGTATGTGTCTTGATTTTACAACTTTATCGCTCAAGTTACCAATCTGATAAAATCATGCACTGAAAATTGATGATGGTGGAAGGAGGGAATGGCTTATTTAACTCATCATGCCTAGGAAATGGGAGCTAAGTGCATTTTCCCCAGAACATAAGCATAAAAATGGGAGATTACTGGGGAAAATACATTCAAAGAGATGAAAACTTTAATTTTTATTGCTTTTAATGAATAATATTTTTGAAAAAGTTTCTTATAGAAAAGAAGTCATGATCATCAGTTGTTATTATGCTAGATTTGCAGTTAATGAGTTGTGAGTTCAAGGTACTTAATACCTATTGCATTGACACTAGAAAGCATTTGTGCTAATGTGTTATTAAATACCAAAACGTCACTCGTCCACATTAACAGTTTCTTGGATTATTCAGAGTTATTGATTGTTAAAGGAAGATCAATGTTACATGCATAACTAAATTGGAAAATTAATCCAACTTGCTGTAGTCTACATACATTAAATTTGATGCTGCATTGCGAATGTTTTGTTGTTGTATCACCTGCAAAGCATAAGGTAGACAAAGGTATATTCTGGTGATGGCATTTAATGTTTACAGTTGTGTGTAAAGTTCTCAAAAATAGGATAAATTGGGAGTTTATCAAAACATGAATTGCTAGCACAACAGCATTTACAAGAATATATTTATACTCCTTGTACTCCTTGCTGTATGCAATCAAACAAGTCAGCTTTCCTTACATGAGAGTGATTGCTTTTACAGATGAGTGCATAGTCCAGAGCTTGAGAATTGTGCCTCAGATATGGTTTTAGCAATGTCACTTTGCACCTTAGAATCTTGATTCCTTAGTCAAGTGCAATGTATATCTACATTTTTTAACTATCAGTACATGATTTTGTCACATTTTTGTAATTTTTATTCATGGCTGTAAAAATTAGTGATTATCTTCAGTTGAAATTTTCTACGAACATGGGTCTGTTTTAAGATATTAAAGAACTTAGCATTGCATAGGATCTATAAATAGATAATTGCATATGTGTTGATAGTTACTAATAATAAAATTATGTGTAAATATGTTTATGAGATTCTGGCTTTTTCCAATTGAACTTGAATAACTTATTTGAGCTTGAGCATGAAAAACTTGCTGTGAGCTTAAATAATTTGTTTTGAGTTTGATCTGGAATAATTTGCGTTGGGTTTGCATAATTTGGTTTGTTGAGCTTGAAGAATTTGCTTTGAGTTTGAGCTTGAATAATTTGCTCAGAAAGTTACAAGAGGACAGGTACAGAGCAAGGGAATGTATGTGTCCAGTGTCCACTGTTTCGGAATTTTGACCAGCAAGCATGTCAAACACCTATAAACAGATAAAAGCAAATAAATTAAAAAACGCATTAAATTTTTCCAAATAAAGTTTATGAATTAAATTCACGTGTTGCTAAAATTGTGAAAACATATTCAGGTGTCCAACATTAACCTAAATTTCACATTTCTCCAAATGGACTACCTCTCCCCAACCATTAACATATCAACTGCATGTGCTTATTACTGATACACAATGAGTCCGCTATGTTGAACAGTTTTAGATATCCCTGTCCCATCGAAAAAGTGTTTACTTTATTAACTTATAAGCTGTGTTTGAATTATAAGCTTATAAATGTTTCTAGAATACCGTGTTTGGCTATATAATCATCATCATGCCTCTTACACCAGTAAACATTACATTTATTGTTCTCTTATGTCATCTAAATATACTGACCGTCTACCTTCAATATGAACCCTTACCAGTTGAAGGATTACACATTATGCTTCTTCTCTTGCTTGTGTAAATAGGTGTCCAAAATCAATGTTTGAGTTTCACTATTCAGTAAGTTCCTTCCACTTATAATTAAATGTTTTGTATCAATGCTCATGACCAAGAATATTGTAACACTAGGGTCTGTGCTTTTTATTTGTTTCTCAAATTCTCTTAATGTCCAAAGATTATATATCACCTGCGAAGCATGGGGGAGGCACAGGTATATTCAGAGGATGGAATCATTATAATACTTATGATTGCACAGCTTCTATCGCATACTCTCATCACAGGCGATGAGATCAGTCAGTCTTTGACAGGTGCCCTTTAATCACAGAATGACGTATATGTGTGTGCTGGTAATGGTGTTACTGCTTTGCTTCGTGGCCTGTTTTATTGATATTTTTCTCTGGTATGTCTTCCATCCGTGAATAATTGTCATTAGAAGTTCGGGTCCTGTATATTAATGTCCTGAAAGTGAAAAATTAGGTGCTGTCATATTTTCTTTCTGTTGATACACGTCAGTACAAATATGACAAGCACGCTTTTCTGCCAAAAATAAATGCATCACATACATAGAACCTGTTGGTGTAGTAAGTAAACCAGTAGATTGTAAATCAACAGGCATCCGACGTTGTTTTAATTAATTTTTTATATTTTGCATATAAATAACAAAGTTATAACATCTTGTATTACTTACGTTGTATACATTAGTTATTGGTGAAACGTCAGATGCGTGTGATACAATTCAATGTCTGCCTAAGACGAGATTTTACTTTTCGCTGCAGTTACAAGAAACACTGGCTAAGTATTGACAATGTAACTAGTATGAGCATAAATCACTTTTGTATGATCTATGTGGGTTTTTGCTTTCTTTTGGTGGTGGTGGTGATGGGTTAGAAATATCCAATCCTTAAAATGACATTGTAATAGAGCTGCAGATTATTGATTATATGTATGTATAGGTACAACAGTTCACTGGCAGTGTAATTATTAGAATGGGATTGGATCAGACAGCAGCTTTCTCCAACACCAGGACTCAATTGTCTTGTTATAGTGTCTTTGGGTTATCCCCTTTATGCTTCATAGTGAATTAGTCCCAACAGCGCATGACTAAGGTCATGTTCACAATTACATAAATAAATTCAAATCAATTTTCTAAACAAATTGTTCAAAATAAGTTCATTTTCAATTATAAACTTTGATATAAAACTAGCATTCGCTTTTGATGCGACTATCATGTAAGAAGCTTTGTTTCTTCTGGCTCTTGCCTATTTATTTTCTTTCTTCTTTAATAGAGAACATTTGTTTTTAATTGGTTGTAAACAAATATTTTGCATAAAATGGTTTGCTTCCAACTAAATTAAAGATCTAAAGTAGCATATTATATGATACAAATGACTCAGTATCCGTGTTCTATTTTCGCCATGTGATCACAGAAACAAATGTGTTGATCTTGATCTCATGCAAAGATCCTGCGGCTAACATGGAACACTGGCATGTATCGTTGCGTGAAATATGGCTGAAATAAATACATTTCTTGTTGAAAAAAGCGCAAAATGACACCAAATGATTAACATCCTTCCAGTAGCCAAGAAGAACAGAACTTACATTAGAAGAAGTACACAAACAAATTGTAATCCAGCAAAAAGGATGAATACTGTCCCGGGGAAGATGGATGCTGTAGCTGAGTAAACTGTATTCGTAAGGACAGTGCTGAACACTTTGCAAATCTGATTCATGGCTGACAGGGTGGAGAAGATGGCACCTAGATGAAAGAAAAATCGCATAGTATTGTCACAGCACATAATTCAGCTCGAAATGTTCTCATTATTTCTAATACCTCATCTCTGCTTATCCTCTATGTACTTTAGAAAGCATTGGTCTAATTTCGAAACGTTCAAATGTAATTTTACCATCTAAAGGTGGTATAACTGTATCAAATTAAAAGCTTCGGCCAATTCAAAAAGTTAATATAAATCCCTGGCCTGACTGGTGTACCGATTAGATTGCCATTGTGGGAATGAAAAAGCTATTTGTATCATAAGAACGATAAATTTATTACCACTTCTTCATTTTTCCGTAACACAAATTTGGGGAAAATATCAATAATACGTGATTTAAAAAAATATATGCTGTCTGAAGAACATTATTCTTGCATTTAAAAAATAAATTTTAATGCTTATGATTGACAATATACAAATACGAATATTATCTCTTCCGATCAATGGACAAAAGCAGGTGTAAAATAACACTTTTTAGAACAGCTTTAGCGTTTAAGGAGTTATTTCATGGATTTATCGCTCTTACATCCTTTTAAACACAGTTTTGTAACGCTATAGGTCTTTAAATCATGGTTAATTACTATTATTTAATTAATTTGAAAAAGTTAAAAGTGGCTTAAATATAAATATTTCATAATTTCACAAATTACATAGTATTTGCCATTTTCAGAAGCTAAAAAAACCCTATACTGCATTTAAAACATTGCATTTATATAACGCTTTAGAGCATTTAGCTATAATGCGCTTTAGGTGGCGTGCTTGACGATATTTATATTGCTTTGGAACCTGGATTGAATATACTTTACTTACCTGCGGTTGATTGCATTTATGCATTTTAGAGGCTCATAGATGAATATGCTTTATAACCAGGCCGTTGATGGCATTGATAAAATTTTGAGGGCTTTTAAATTTTCCCATCAAAAATTGGTTTATAAATGAACTATTGGTTTGACTGTGCTATGAATTAGGAGAGAAGACAGAATTGATGGAATCTGATTGTATACCTCATATGTGTATTTAAAGTGGAGTTTATAATAGACCATACAAATATGTCTCATTTATGAATTTATTATATAAAATACCTAAAAACAGTTGTTTATTGATATCTCCAGACTGTTTGCCTATATCTTTATTATCTAAACCATTAAATTAAACAAAGTATATTTTGGTACATCATAAAATAATTAGGCTAGATATATACACTTACAGTATTATTTCGTGATGGTGAAAACTACTCTTTTATTTGATTCATATTATTGCAATCAATTTTAACAAAATCAAATACAATTATTTAATGGTATCATTATCTAACTCCTCAACATATACAATATTTTCAGAAGAAATGAGATCCGATTTTTTAATCAGTTTCTTTTTCTAGTACATCAAATAATTCTCTCAGAATACCATACTTTGGTTGGTCATCACTGACTGTATAAATATTTACTGTGTCATAATAAAAATATTTTAATAATAAATTTAGTAAAATGTTTTGTTTTTACCATTTCTAGTTGCGGCAACGAACAAATAATTGCTGTAAGACAGTAATAAGTGCAATTAATTACCTTTGACTTCGTTATAATCAACATCAAAGTTAATTTTTTCCATTATAATTAATTTTGATGTCGATTATAACGAAGTCGAAGGTAATTAACTCCACTTCTTAATGTCTTACTGCCATTATTTGTTAGTTGGCGCAATTAGAAATGATTATTTCTATTAGAATACATGCTTAGTAACATGAAACTTAGTTTCTTCATTTCCATTGGACTTGTGCAATGTTAAATATTTCTGTAATGGAGTTACATAGGTTTCACACATTTAGAATTATTTTTTTTCTCTAAACACATACTTTATTGTTTGGTTATCATTACCATATATATATATATATATATATATATATATATATATATATATATATATATATATATATATATATATATATATATATATATATAAAATTTCCATATAATTCATAAATCTTACCATGCGCAGAACACAATCGTGTTACATAGCCATGTAATTCTTTAATGTTACTTGTATTAGTTAACATTTATATTATTATGATACATTAAACAGGAAACCTGAATATTGATGTAATAACATCAAACTAATATTTATCATTGGTTCCTATTCTAATTATTGTCAATTCTTTAAACAATATATTTTATTAAAGAGGATTCCGACAACACTTTCGTATATGTGTAGTGTAGGTTCTTATTGTACTGAAATCTCTTTCATCATAATCACAAAAATTATCCATGAAGATTAGACGGAGAGTAAATTTCTTTTGTTGCTTTTCTTTAAAATACGAACTGATGTTACTTCTTGCCTGACAACACCTATGGTTTCCACAAAATTATGTTTTGGGACTTTGATAAAGTACAAAAATGATGCTACAATTTTTTTCTTTTACATTTAAGCTCTGTTTTACCGTTAACTAACTGTTTAAATTATATCCTAACATCAATAAGATTTTGCCGCTTACACTATCTAAATATGTTCTCTCATCAACTGGTGATGCACCAAAAAGTATTATGTCACCTTTTAAAATTGTAATTTTAAAAAAGGTAATTGAATTTCAGCATAATCTTTGTTTTCATGTAAACCTATCGCATGCAACTTTGAGTTCTGGATTATTGCGTTGTGAGACGGATTTTTTTTTTACAAAAAATTTAGTTTGGCTTTCATCCAGTCTAACTATATTCTATAAACTACATTCTACATAATGTTTCTTGGTACAATTTTTATGCTCAACTGGATCTTTGATATATTTATTATTATATTGCCATGTTTATTTTGCCTGTCATTGTATCACCATTTAATAAAACATATATCTTTGTTTCGCTAATAATTATGAGCATCTCTAAGGTCCACATATTGTTTGGCGGGTTCTTCTGAATCATAATCAGGTCAGGTAAATTGTTTATTGTTTTAATCAAGCCGATATTGCCAAAAAGAACCCGTCTCGGTATACCGTTTCTAGCTCCATAGTAAACTGTCTGTTTACCATCAGTTTTTATTACGAAGCCATCAGAACATAAACTATTTACTGGCCGTTTTTCATCATCATAACTAATAGTTTTATTATTACCAAGCTGAACTATTTTTTCCTGCGAGATCAATCAAAGCAGCCAATATATCGAACTATATATTTGTCCATGGAATTGTCTAAATTGCCAGTCATAATATCACAAGGTTGTGTCAAATAAATACATCGAATTTCTGTGTTTATTTATCGACTTTTTGGATTTGGTCATCAAATAAATTTGTTATAAAAATTTTGATATTAGTATGTGAATTTGTTTTCGCATCACTGGTACTAACAGGCTGTCCTAATTTTACTATCTTATTACTGTTCAACTTTGCAACAATTCCGATTAATTCATTTTTAATAGTGGTAACTTCGTTTCCTGTTGCATATTTAGTTGTATCCAATTGTATATTAATAGTATCAATACATGTATCAAATATGGTATACTTCATTAAAGTATATAATTATATTATGTCTGTGGAAGTAGCATTTGAGTATACTCCATGCTACAAAAACATTTTGTTCAGATAATTCAAAGGTTATACGATGATCCAATTAAAGATCGCACTAAGGCAATGATAAAGTTTGCTTATTAGTTCTGAAATTGCAAAACTAGTAAAATATAGTGTTATTGAAACTAAATATTATATACATTATATAAACGTAAGTTGCATACCAAGAGAATATCCATTGGTTCCAGAGAGGATAGCAGTTGCGAAATAATGGCTAAGTGAATACCAGGCAGCATTAGCCAATGAATGACAATGCAACTTT
>JAECUM010018975.1:0-63338 GCA_016617855.1 Megalonaias nervosa
GCAGTGTGAAAATGGAGCAAATGGAAAGAGAATTATGCATGTACCAAGATTTAAATGACATTTTTGAATGGTTTTGCAATGTGCATGACAACAACACCCGCTTGCATATCATGCTTATGCCAAGAATAAGAACTATTAATGCATATTCAGTTGAAATAAGTCTATTATTATAACAAGAAGAACCTTTTAATAATTAATGTTACTTTTAAACGAAGATATTAAATGCTTTGAAGAATGTAGCTTTCTTACTGCGTACGTTACATATACTTCTCACAAAAAATTTATTCCCCCTCTGGAAAGGCCACCCGTCTTATAAGGCCACTTTCCCGATGCAGAAGGGGTGGCCGTATAAGAGGGGGACTACTGTATATGAAATATCGGGAGCCACACCACGACCATCTTATATCCGAATTCATGTTATAACGGAGCGTGCTATAGCGGGGTCACACTGTATATTTATTTAGTTTTCCTCGGTTTTCTTATTATTTCAGCCTAATTCAGATACATATAATTTTATCAGATGATGAGAAGAATTGAGCATCAGCAGGTTGCTGTATGCATTTATAACAGTAACCTCTCCCTTTTTGACTATAGTATATTATTGTTGGTACATTATTGCATTAGAATTTTGTATCGATGCACCAGTAATTATGTTTTTATTTTGCCTTGAAAATGTAAATACCTAAGTCATTAAAATGTGATCCCAGTATGATGACAACAAACAACAATAGCATTTGGTTCAATGCTGAATTTGGGAGCACATATACATAATGGCATGACCACAGGTACATTGAAGATTTTAACATTTGCTGAATGGAGTACATCCCTTGGATTCATATCATAGGCATCACTGCTCTAAACTTAAATAATATTGCCTAAATATATAATATAGAAGTTTCAGAAATAATACTTCAAAAATAATCATAAAAACTCAGTTATAGTTTGCTTTCATGTAAGCAGTCTTGAATAAGTACCAGTTTACACAACAACAGTAATCATGCTAACATTATAGAGTACAAGGCAGTTACACATTAAAGTACTGGCATAGCTGCAGGATAAAATTTCCTCTTTACCCAAGCCAGTGACAGGGTTTAAACAATTAACTACCCTGGATTGCTGTCAGAAAATAAAAGACCAATCCACAAGTTATAAACAAAGATGCTGAAGCACCCAGCTTACTAATGTGTGGGAAATTTTGATTTTGTTACACCAGAACATATCGAATGATGATCTTAGTTGATCTGTATTCAGAATTTTATCCTATATTATGATCATTCTTCATGAATATGTGACAGTTATGTGAATATATGCTGGTTATGTGCCTTATGCAATTAAACATGTGAACTTATTCATAAAGATTACATCACTTTGTTGAATCACTTATGTCACTGAAAAACGTACTCAGAAGCATATTTTTCAAGGTAAATGAAACAGCTTTTTACGTCTAGCTGAAATGTAATCTGGAAGAATATGATTTGGTAAAAACAATGAATAAGGTACTATCCGTATCTAATATGTTTAAGAATAAACAAGGATATAAATAGTGCTAATCATGATTTGCATTGTGTAACTACTTTAGATTTTAGTACAACCTGGTCTCCCTGGTAAACACGACCGGCCCATGAATTATGAAATCTTTATTTACCTTTATTTAATTTCATATTGGACAAAGTGGAAAATATGCACATGCAAAATAATAACAGAAACAGTGTACTTTATAACAGTTTATTGACGTGGTTATTGAAAGAGCTGGTCACTGCTGTGTGACATGTTGATCTTGCAATTTCGTTTTGACACATAGTTAAAAACATTTAGTATGTGTGTGTATATATGTATATATATATATATATATATATATATATATATATATATATTCTTCGGTTGATCAATATCCATTATTATCAAACATGTGTCACTAAGCAATTCATTATGATATTCATTGTTGCCAGTAGGGCATGGCTGGATACTAGCTGTTTACATGCTACATGTACTTAAATTGACCTAGATTTTGGTATGCCTGAAACAAATGTAATCATACTGCTGAGGCTACCATTGAATAAGGCTATTCATAGGGAAATGAAAACCCATCAGCAAGTGAAAATTTTACATACATCTTTGCAAGATGCTATACATTTAACTTCCTTGAGGGCCAGATATTTAGTTTTCAGAGATTGTAAATTTTGTTTGTGTTTTATGCAGCCATTGGTAGCCATCGTAATCATGAAGTTACTTTTTTCCTATCAAACAGGAAACATTCATTGCACAATAAACATGTTCCAAATCAAGAGTTTGACATTGTATAAATAAAATATGATGAAAATTTGTGACAACATGAAATAACCTTATCTGTGCTGTGTTGTATATTTATAGTACAGATAAGGTTATTCTGAGTTGTCACAAATTTTCTGCATTTTTTATTAATAAAAGCATCAGACTTCTGTGGTGCCAATCACAGACAATGTTGGAAAATGCACATAATCAGATTCCATTGCTTTTATTTAAGTGTGGTGCTGACATCCTTTGTTGATGGGTCCATTGTTTGTTATTGAAGATTAGAGGCATCTTGCTTTGATGAAGGGTGCATAATGTTATTAAAAGGCCAGATTTGGAGGGCCAAACAATTACCCTATTGTTAATCCATCGGCAACATTAAAGCCCAGTGGCAAACCTGAAATAATTTTTTACAGTCGAACTAAGTATGGGTTGGAATTGGCAGTTTGTTGACATAAACAATTAGAAAACAAAGGATTTGTTCAATTTGGGACCAATGGCTTCAGTTCACATATACATTTATTTTCTTTCTTGATGTCGACATAAGCATGACAGATTTGGAAGTAATAAATAGACCATGGGCCTGGGACTTTACATTTTTGCTGACATAGGCAGCTTGTTGACATAAGCAATGTAGATATAAGTTGGTTGGACTATAACTTTGGTCAACATTTAAAAAAATAATATATGTCACAAGCAGAATACTCCTTAATAGAACCGAAAGTTACAAAATCCTCAATGGGTGGGATGAAATTTAGCACAAATTTCTAATTGATTTCGGGAGGTGATGTGAATGATGTATTGTCAGTTCACAGTGAAGCTTATAACTAGTACCACCTTTAGTTGGCAAGGGGAGGTAATGGGCAAGAGATATTGCCCTTTGTCTATGTAATATTGACCAAAAAGATGTATTTTTGCCTTTTGGGAGGGTTTGATTTGGAAGTTGTATTGCCTATATTCCTAATGTTAATGTGATAGGGTAAGAACTCTAGGAATAACATAATTTAGTGAAAAATTTGCCATCATCAGTATTGCAATCGTTGTTTGAGGTTGGTTCACAAGGCTAGCTCCATGTGTGTGAAGACATTTTTGACAATAATCACCCTAATTGATGCATAAAATAACATCTGTGCATTTCTGCTATAGGATTTATTGTACCTCATCAAGTTCAGGATGTTGGTAGGTGTTCAGTGAGCATGGGAATCAGATCATTTATCTATGAAAGGGTTTTATTTTATATATCTGACACTTGTCAATTGCTATGATAGTGACCAAAGAAAATTTTAACTGCACAATTGAATTAGTGACCCCTGGGGATTTAGTTACCTGTCTGCAATATTGCTGACTTTGCGTTAGCAGATATGCATCAATTTTGAGCACAGCTTTCTCATATACTAGATGTTAGAGACATGGAATTGTGTTACATTGTCTGAAGTAGGCAAGTCCTCATTCTTCTTTTCATTGTTGGACACTTTGAATTACATAATACATATAGTTGACATACTGTGTAAAAAAAAATGAAATTCATTGCCATCAGCATTTTTGTAATCAGTACAAAACTTGACTCTTCTTTTGGCTTGTGCTTGAATTTGAATCTGTGTTTAAGTAGAAAAATTGACAAGATGCAGTGCAAAATTTCCAAGTTGTCCTTCTGTCAAATGTAAAATAAACATTTAATTTTCCCTTTGTAACCCATTTTGGCATCATTGATTAGTAAATGACATCATTTTATTATAAGATAAAAAAAGTCATCTTTTACAAGTCGTACAGACTGAGACAAAGTTTAGTAAGATCTTGTATTCATCTCTTAATTTCTATTTCCTTCAGAATGAACACCATCTTCAAGTAAAAAAAATTAAAAAATTAAAATTCAGATTTAAACAATGTCTGTGGAAAATCATGTTGCCATTTTGATTAAAAAAAATAATTTCTTTTTATTTTAGATCATACATACATGAGTGGGAAAGCAAGTATGAAACTCTTACAGATATGGTTGTTCCAAGATCAACAAAGTAAGTGTAGCAATATTTTCTACAGAATGTGTGATTTTGTGAATCCTTGCTAAATTTAATAAATCTCATCATGAAATTGAGCAAGCATGTGAAGGTTGAATGCAGATGATGTGCCACAAGCATAACAAAACCTACAAACTTAATGAAATAACTCTACAGATAAACCACCATAATCATTTGCATACCAAGTGAGCATTTGAGCAATGAGATACCTTCATGTTTTTTGTCACTACAGCTTGTAAAGTGCCAAAACTCCAGCTTTTTGGTAGTAATGTCACTGCTATTACATCCTGTTGTAATTCATATAATGTGGTGCCATTTTCATAACACACTGCTGATAATTAAAATAAACATCTACATAGCTGCCAACCCTCATGATTTTGGCATGAATTTCATGACTTTTTCAGCAATTCATGGATTCACACTGCATGCAAAAACTTCACACATTCCGCAATTCTCAATTATTTTAAATCTTTAATAAAATAACCGATTTCCCGTTAAGTGCTAGTCGTGATATCGGCAGTTGCCAAAACGGTCCAGAATTGCAGGTCGCGATATTAGTAGAACTAAAGCTGATTGATACAGTTGGCCCAGTAGCAAGCATTTTAGCGTATTTTAATCAATATGTATAAGAGTAGTTTTACAAATGCTTTTGAGAGAATCTGGGGCCTAACCAGAATTTTGCTTTGCGCATGCACCGCCAACTGATTTGAATTACTGTTCGGCATCGATATTGAAAATGTCTTCACCACCAAGGAAACAGAAATGTATTGCACAAAAAGTGAAGTTTAGTTTGGAATATACCAAAAATTGACCCTGCATTCAGCCATCAAACACCGATATACATCATGCTTTTTGCACACAGTGTGACACAAATTTTAGCATTGGGCATGGTGGCAGAGAAGCACATTGGTAGCAAAAAGCACATAGAGGTTGGGAAAATTAAGAACGCCAGCAGATTTCAGCTCTGGAATATTCTAAGCCATTGACTGAAGACCTGCAAGCTACCAATGCTGAAACATTGTGAGTTTTTTGTTGAACACAATCTACGTTTATCAGCTGGATCCCATGCTGTACATTTGTTCCGACAAATATTCCTGAACTCAAAGATCGCTTCACGAATTCATGTCAAAATTCACGAATTTTTATCCCTATTTTCACTAACTGCAAGCCTGGAGGGTTGGCAGCTATGCATCTGGTTGTATCTTTATTCTTTAAAAGTTATTCCTCACACAGATGTTTGTTGAAAGATAAGGGGTCTGTTCACACGTAGATATTGTTGTCCTATAAAATCTGTGACCCGCCCCCCCCCCACCATTTTCAAAATTGCCAAAGTTGGAGTTGACAATTCTTGAAGAATCACTGACGTAGGTCTATGTCATTATAGTGTATTTTTGATTTTGATGCAGTGGTTATGTTTTGTCAACAGTAACACACAGGTGCCCAGACTTTTGAGAGTACATATTGAACTAACTTATGTGTAAGGTCAGGAGCATATGAACTGGTTTCACTTTATATTTGTGCATTGATTTAATGCACTATATTAATCAGTTAAACCTTGTATGTAGCCAATACCTGCATATAGCCAATATCTTTTCATAGCACCCACCATAGTTACCATGTTGACAAAGGGAAGTAACTCATACCCATTACTTCCCTTTGTAACAACTAGTTACCCATCACAGTATTCACCATGGTACAGTCAACATTGTCCTGCATTACCTTGTCATAACCTTCAAGATCTTTAGTTTGAACCATTCATAAATAAGTGTGGTGTAATTAATGTGTCGGCAAAGGACTGGTAACCTTGTTTGTTATTTTCATTGGATATTTTATCATGTTCTGTGATGTTTGTGGACTTTGTCTTAAATGAAGATGGTGCCACTCAGACATCTAATATTGACATCTAATATTATTGCCACAGTGGCCATCTTGACAATTTTGTTGTTATAAGGTCTAGTTGGTCACAGTGAAAATGGAGCCAGTCTGACCTCAAATATGGCAGCTGCAGTGTTCATCCTGAAAATCTTGTTGATGCTGCTTCTTCTAGATGGCTGGTTAAGCTGACATTATGTTTTCACGAAAAGACTTATTATGATGTCTAGTTGGTCCTAAATGGTAATGGCATTAATCAGGTAAAATAGGGCCACCATGCCAGCCATCTTGAAAATCTTGTTATTATTACTTTTAAAAAAATGGAATGTCATATCAGCACGGACCAGAAAATGTCTTAAGATGTCTTGTTGGTTGTAGGTCAAGTTGGTGCCAATCTGATTTTCAATATGGCCACCATAGTGGCCATCTTCGGAATCTTGTTATCACTACTCCTCTTCAATGAAAAGTCATTGTGACATGGGGCTTTCATCAGAAGAGTTCTTTTGGTGTTTAGTTTTTCCTAAAGATAGACTTCTTATGATACCCAGTTGATCCAAAATTGAAATGGTGTCAGTTGTACATCCAATATGGCTGCCATGATGGCCATTTTGAAAATCTTCATGTCACTGCTTCTCCAGAATGAATGGTCATATTGACATGGCATTTTAACCAGAATTGATATCTTGTTGCTTCTAAATTAAAATGGTGCCAATCTGATTTGACCACCACTGCAGCTAATATGAAAATCTTGTTGTCACTGAAAGTGTTTTCAACACTTAGCATGTAAAAGGAAGGAATGGTCTTACCTTGAGTTCCTGGAATTTCTTTTTGGGCTTGTAGAATATCAGTCCCTTCAGGTGACTTTTGTTTGTTGTTTATTGTCTTTTCAGAATACAATGGTTACAGAGTGCTCTCAGTGCAAGAAATTGAAGGTTATTGATGATGACCACTTCTTGTCATGCTTATACTAAGTTTATTTCAACTGCACCTAACAGTGTTTGCAGTTCTTGGACAGAGAGGACTTAGTCTTCTGTCCTGCAGAAGAATTTTAAGATCAGAAATAAGGGGATGGCATCAATATCTACAGAGTGTGATGTCTTAATCATCCACACAAGATTTTCTTCTGTTGTAGGCATAGTTGGGGATATTCCAGTGGTCACTCCCCCTCCAAAGAAATCATAAAAAAGGCCCTCAGTTGGCATCACATCTGGGCAGGTCACATCAGCACATCTAGAGTCAGACATCTTAGTGGCAACAGTTGAGTCACCAGTCTAATACATTCCTGGAGTAAGGGAAGATTGGAGAATACTGTGTATTTAGTTTCATTAGGAGAGTTTTTGCCTCTACAATTTCTTGTGTTGCTCTTTTACTGTTTTAAATTTTTCCAGATATTGTTCACTTGATGTTTGGCAGCGCAGTGGATCAAGTTCCCCCACATGCCCAAGCACGGCCTTTAATGGCTGTGAAATGGGGCACATTGGGTAAAAAAACTGCACTGGCGGAATTTTCTTACCAGCCATTGTTGACTTGCTCCACCATCCTGATTGTTGACCTTAGGCAGTCTGTGCATACCAGGTAGTATCAGAGATCATTCCTTTTGATGGTCTGTACCATATAACGGCCATCCAACTCACTGTGCACTGAACCATATGAGGACTGGTATAACTAGTCCTTTTATTCTACTAGCCTCCCAACTCACCACAGAGCCAGTCTTCTGGCCTATTGGAATATACATTGTCAGTTGCTCTGCTCTGCAGCACAGCTAGTTTGCAAGTCATTATGGATATATCTCACCTAGAAATACTGGCCTACACCTAGAGGTGATGGGATTACTACCATAAATACTTACTTATAAGACAAGTCCAACTGCAAACTTCAAAAACGTAGATCTGCCATCACTTATTGTGCCAGCAGATCTGGGTTTGTGCAGTTTGTTAGGAGTAATGAGTAGAACAAACAACATAGACCCTGATCTGCAGGTGCATTATGCTATAGCAGATCAGGATCTTTGTTGTTTGTAGTTTGACTCTACTTATAAACAAGTATATATGGTACTTGTCTCTTGATTTGTTGTACATGGACATGGAAGCTTTGCCAGACAAGAACAAACCCCACAGTGAGTGCTGGGAAAACTTTGACTCAACAATGGAAAGGAATTCAGTTTCAGGGCTTTAATGGGGAAAATTTATTGGATTTTAACACTGTCCAACTGCCCATCATCACTGACTATGAGTAAGAACTATTACGTGAGAGATCTCAGCCATTCATCAGATACATATTAGTACCAAAATTCAAGATTGAGATGTCATGGTCAGTTTGCCTGTCCCTCAGGAGGGAGGAGTTTCTAATCAGTCTTGATCTGACTGATGCCTTCTTTATGTCTCTATCTTTCCAGATAATATTAGCATGCCTGGATGACCTCCTTCAGAAATACATGGTAATTTATGTTTGGTACTGAAAATGAATAGCCTTTTCTAGCTTTTCATCCATCTGGGGTTTCTAGTGAATTGGAAGAATCAGATGTTATCCCCTTTTCAACACTTTATGTGTAGGGAATTTCTGACTCTTCTCAATCTTGTTCATCTCCCTCAAATATGATTTTCCTGAGTTATCAAGCAGGAATTCCTCTGGAGAAGCTTGAGCTGATGTTATGGTTTATATGGATGCTGGTTCATTTGGCTGGGCTGCTCACAGGTTGGCACACTTCACTGCATTAAGCATCATCTTCAGCCTAGAGGAGAAGGCACTTCAAATGCAAAATGGGGGTTTTAATGAATGCCTTTCATACTTGGAGAAATCAGCTGTGTGGGAAAGTGGCCCTGGTAATGTCGAACAATTTCTCTGGTGGTATCTTATGAACTCAAACGGGAGAGACCAAATCACCCAACATATTAATGTTTTTCAGGGAGTTTCTATGTTGGTGCTCTCGGCACAACAGTCCAGACTAGACACATTTCCAGCAGGCTCAATGTTTTGACAGGTTCTCTGTCAAAATTGGACTAGAGTCTGCACACTCCAAGTGGTCACATCACCCGTTGAGCTTTCATCGGATTTGCACACTTAGTGGACACCTGATGATACATCTCTTTATGATGAACTGGATTCAGAAACTACCCATGTTTGTCTCATTGGTTGCAGATCAAGAAGCTAGGGCCGTGGACTTTCTGGCAGTCAGTTGAATTCGATTTGGGACTATGCCTCCTCTCCAACTGTTCTTATCCCAAGAGTCATTCAGAAAATTAGACACCAGACTTGCAATGTAGTTCTGGTAGCCCCACTCAAATAGGACAAGTACAAGTCTGTGAGAATGATCTGCTTTATCCATAGCAAAATCCCATCCAAATTCAACCAGCTCAAACAACCCTGGTCTGCAGGTGTTGCATCCCTGCCTGGACAGTCTTTTTCTTCATGCCTGGCACTTGTCAGGAAAGACTTGTATAAAAAGGAGTTTCAGCCTTCAGTCGTGGAGAGAATCTCACAAGCAAATATGCCCTTCACTTTGAAAGCTTACAAGAGGAAGTGGTGGGTTCACAGGGACTTTTGAATGCTTTGATCTCTCAGCTAGAAAAGTTTTATTTTCTCTGGCTGTTTGAGGAGTAAAGGTAAGCTCCTATTACAATCAGGGGGATATCACTCCACAATTTCTGACACTTTCAGGCATCATAGTAACAGAATATTTGTGGTGTGTATATATAAATAGACAGGAAAGAGACTTTGCATCTTCTATGATTACTGGACTCAAAATATGTAGCAGAGCTTATTTCCATGCATCATTGTGATTGGATAAGTACTCTCTGAGAAAGGTGAAATACAGGTTGTTTGCCTGGTTACATGTTATGATCCCATTACTTGCAGCAGGGGCATCTTGATTGGACCTCTCTTTCTATCCATCCCTCCAGAGAAAGTCTTTAGCATGACTGCAGAAGTTACAGTGTATATATACCAAATTTTGCAAATTTATTTTATGCATATACAGCTAATTGGTTAGGTTTTCATATTATATGTATTTTTTCCAATTTTTTAAGTTTTTGAGGTCATTACAATGATTCATCTTGTTACATGTTTTTAAGCTTTTTATACTTTTTGTCAAAAAAATGGAGTTTCCATGGATGTGCAAAAAAACTAAACTATTGACAAATGAAATTTGGCAAGGTTATTTGTATACATATGTCAATGATCTGATTATATTTTCATTCTGTTAGCAGCTTCTAATTTTATTTTTTAAAATCTTTTTTGTCAGAAACCTCTTGTTAGTACAGTTAAGCACAAACCACTAGACGAAATAGATCTGGTAGGCATGTTTGCATGGATGACTAGATGACTAGATTATGTTCCATTACATCATAATTATTTTAAAAATTTGGGGGTTTTTTTTCTTTCCTGGACAGCAGGGCATAAATGTTTTACAAACATAAATGTGTTGTTTGCATAAAATGTTGTAACTACTGATGCATACAAAGTTGTGAAGTCATTCACTGGCATGATGATTTTTGGTCTAATTTAGCCATGCATACAAAGTTGTGAAGTCATTCACTGGCTTGATGATTTTTGTCTAATTCATTCGTGCCTGCAAAGTTGTGAAGTCATTCACTAGCTTGATAATTTTTGTCTAATTCATTCGTGCCTGCAAAGTTGTGAAGTCATTCACTGGTTTGATGATTTTTGGTCTAATTCAGCCATGAATTGTATATGCTAATATTGTTATGGTGGTGTTTAAATATCTCTAGAGTGCCCCAGATATTGTGAGTTATTTTAATGAAGTCTGCCATCCAGGATCTGTCATTTTATGATGGTGTCTACTTACTACCATGGACCTCTTGATGCATCTTCTCTTGTTATGAGGAATCAAACAAGAGAGGTTACATACCATATATACTAAATTGAGAGGTTACATGCCATATATACTAAATTGTAAGTCAAACCCAACTGCAAACTACACAGACACAGATCCGCCATCACATAATGCACCAATTTAGGTCTGTGCAGTTGTTTTTCTTTTAGGAGTAATCAACAGAACAAACAACATAGACTCTGATCTGTTGGTGCATTGTGTGATGACAAATAAGGGTCCGTGTTGTTTGCAGTCGGACTCAACTTATAAGTGAGTATATAAAGTAGTTCAATTTAGATTCCTTCAGTTGAAACAAAGAACACATTACAGAATCACTGAATGATAATATTAAAAGTATTTTCTTCCATACTTTAATATAAAGTATCTTTCATAGTGTGGTACAAAGTACAACTTATTTTTACAAAAATATATATTTAATATTTCACCACTGAAGAAAATAAGATATTTATCATTGTATCACAAAGTACCTTGTATACTTGGTTATAAGTCCAACTGCAGACTGCACAGACCCAGATCTGCCATTGCATAATGTGCCAGCAGTTCTGGGTCTGTGCAGTGTGTTAAGAGTAATCAGTAGAACAAACAGCATGTCAGATCTGGATTTTTTTTTGTGTGTGCAGTTTGACTTGACTTATAAGCAAGTATGTATGGTATTTAGTGTCAGATATTATATTTAGGAAAGAAAATATCAGTATTTATGAATAAAGTCATAAACACTTTAGCATAGAAATAACTAAAAGTAATCTGCTGTCAAATATTTAGATGTTCTGAATGCCCTCTTCTTATTTTCAGTCTTTGAAGTTATTTTAATTTTTTTCTTTAAAATGTTCTGCATTTTTTGGCTTTTCTTTACAGAATCTTACATGATGATGGGGAGAGTTGCCTGTGTTCTGTTATCCTTTTCAAGAGAGTGGCTGATGAGTATAAACATAAGTGTAGAGAAAGCAAGTTAGTTACATTTACTTAATAAGATTTTGTAGATTGACATAGTATCTGTTGAGCATATTTACCCTGGTAGAATTTGCACCTATTAGAAACAAAATTAAGCCAAATCTTCAGCCACATTAAATGATGGCAGACCTCAGTCAATGCATTAGATACAATAATACTTTTAAGTCAGTACTGAAATATATGTAATATTATTATGTGTAATATTGAATAAGAAAACCACAAAATAAATCCTAGTGCTTATTGCCATGTTTGGTTGATTATTTGGTTTTAACAGTAGTTTTAACACATTGGCTTTATCATACTGTCAAAAATGGGAACTAAGTGCCATTCCAAAGGACACACTAAGGTTGCCAGTCTGAGCTGGTCTAGATGGGTATTGATCCATAACTGCCTTTACAAAGGACATACTAGGGTTGCCAACCTGGGCTGGCCTAGATGGGTATTGATCCATGATCCTCTTTCCAAAGGACACACTGAGGTTGACAACCTAGGCTGGTGTAGATGGGTTTTGATCCATGACCCTATTTCTGAAAGACATACTAAGGTTGCCAACCTGCACTGGCCTAGATGGGTATTGATCCATGACCCCTTTGCAAAGGACACACTAAAGCTGCCAACCTGGGCTGCCCTAGATGGGTATTGATCCATGACCCTTTTTCCAAAGGACACACAGCCTAGATTGGAATTGATCCATGACTCTTGAGCTACTGTGGCTCCTTGGCCATGTTTGGACAAGAAAGGAACAAGCATATTCCATTTTTAGTTGTTTTTAATTATTACTTATTAAATCACTCACCATATGCTGTAAGACAATTAAAACTAGGACTGGAAACATTTAAGCCAAATTGACACACTGCCTACATGCCTAAAATAAATTTGCATCAGTGTTTGTTGTAGGTTCTTCAAAAACATACCACTATTTTTGTTGAATGTATGCTAAATATAACAATACATACACAAGTTAACCAAGACACAGTTGCATGCAGAAATTTATTCATTATTTCATGGACAACATACTTGTATTTACCTTGATAATGACATGTTTAAACCTTAAAGGCTGAAATGAATATACATGTAAGCAATCATACAAGTAATGATATGAAAATTGTCTAGTACTTATCATTTTGGTGGGGCAGTCAAGTTGAAGATCGATCAAAATTCAGTCAGCAACTTTAAATGTTATCCTCTGACAGTGACATTATGCCAGAAAGTTTCTTCGTTTTCTTGAATAATAAACGTACTAACATTAATCTACCTGATAAGCTACATAACTGTGAGTAATTACCCATTTGACATGGGTCAATTTATGAAACTATCCCCTGCCACCTTAAGGCACTATAGAACTAAATGTAGTGACTGGACACATTGCAATGCACCCATCATGTAACAGCTTTTGTTTTATGTTCAGAACAAAAGAGTGGAATTTTTTTAAACTGTAAATTGTGGCAGATAATCCATAGTCATTAGAATGGTTCATGTCCCACAGCTGTTGTCAGAAATATCTAACATACAGCTTTGCAACTTTCATATACCACAAAAATCAAGAGTTGTCAAATTTACAGATGCATGTAGCATTTTTTGGCTCAGTTTTAAGAGATTGTGTTTACAGGTCCCTGTCATAATTTTTTTTTGTTGTTGCATTTATTACAGTGTCTTTATGCAGCATTACCAGTTTATAAAATATTGACTTTTTGCATCAGAAGCAACTTTAGTTCATCAATGGGGCCCAGAGTGCTCTAGTGGTCCAAGGTGCTCACCTTTACAGGTCACTTACTCATCTTACCTCTGCCTGCACAAGTCCAAGTCTTGGCTCAGCCATAGTGGGTATGTGAGAAAGATTACCAGTAGCTTGTTGTGGTTCTTCCTGGGTTAGGTCTCCACCAAATATACTGGCCACCATATATAGCTAGCCATGTGCTGAAAAATGGCATTAAACCCCAGAAAGTCAAACCAAACAAACCTGTATCAAAAGTCTGTAGATTTCCAGGAGAAGCCAAATAAAAGTTACTAATGAGTAAAATATGCTGATTCTTATTGCATTTTCAAAACTTGAAGAGATATGACACATATTGCTTGGTTTTGTCACCATTGAAATGTTCTGTAACCTCTTATATTCAAACTGTACTCAACAGAGTTAGTAAACTGATTTATTTAATGTGTTGATTAGTGATACGTCAGTCACTCTGTAATGGAAAATTGTTTGCAAGAGTAAAAATGGCCATTTTTATTTAATTGATTATAACCAAATAAAGTTTTTTCTTCTTAACAAAACTTTGTGTTTACACCTATAATTTTAACTTATTAACTTCCTGGAAATGTAAAATATAAATAACGGCTTCAAGTTACCATCACTGTTTAGTACATCCCAGGTGCCAACAACATGAAAAGTGCACATGTGTTTGTAAATTGTTTGACTTTTCAAGACACAAAGCAGCATGGAATGTGAAAATGACATTTTCCATTCACTGTATTAAACAAAATATCACCATCTTATTAAAACTGATGTTTGAATGTTTTTATATACTGTAATATTCACTTACCTTCCCATTTCTTTGTACCAGCATATTGATTTTAAAAACAAAAAAATCATTGATATAAAAATGCACAAAACTTAGTCATTTCATTCATCAATTTATAATTTCAAACATGATCTTCACCAGGGAATCTCTAACACTGTTATCTAGTTCACATATCAAACCATACAGATGTTTCTTTATTAGCATGGTTGCTATATTTGAGTGGACAAGTCTAAGTTTTCAGAAAGTAAATGTGATGTAGTTACATCCCATTGAACACATTTATATAAGAGTTGCACCTTTTTATTTTGTTCATTTAAAAAAAAAAATAGAAATATATAACTAGATAATGCAAATATTTTATGCAGACAACACAATTTTTACTGAAAATTGCCCAGAGGTTCCATTTGGTTTAAAATGTAAACAAGGAGATAATGTCAGGATCACCTGGTGACAATCAGGTTAGAAATTATAAATTGATAAATGACCTCTTTGTGCATTTTTTATATCCTGGATTCTTTTTGTTTTAAAATCATACGAGGGTACAAATGGGAGGGTAAGGGGGACTGTAATAATCAGTTTTTAAATTTAAACTGATTCCCATCATTAGTGCTAATCTAAACATGTTTCCTATTCTCCATGGAGATAGGAAATGAGGTAGACACGGTACAAATGATATATACATTCCTACTGTACACTTGTGAGCATCTCTTAATCTACTGTTGTGAGCATCTCTTAATCTACTGTACACAGTTGTGAGCATTTCTTAATCTTACTATTGAGATTATACAGTGTAATGGGCACTTTTGAATCTTACTGAATCTCTGTTTCCTACAGGTTTTTGGTGCGTGATTTTGAATATAATGAAGATGAACTTGCCAAAGGAAAGAATGAGGTGACTAAATTGGAAGCAGACAAGAAGAAGCAATTTGTAAGTTGTTCAAGAAATTTTTTATGTAAGTGGGTATACCGATACAGATGGATTAAGTGAAAATTTAACTTTCATTTTATTGTATTAGTTCTCCACATTTAACTGGTGATGTCATGGTTCTTACTAAATTTTCAGTTATATGTTATTTTAAAGGATTAAGCATGAAACGGTAGATATTTCTTCTTGAAATACGTTACACGATCATAATCCCTTAATAAAACTACTACTACCTTCCCATGCATTCAGATAAGTTTTCTATAGTAAATAATCTTAGCATCCACTTCATAGTTATATATGTGATGCTTTACTGTTTTTACTTTGAACCCAAATATAAAACCCTATATGAAAATAAACCAAACGCCACACCTACCTTTGGCATTAGAATATTACCATGCCTTGACAGTACCAAAATTGATCTTTCAAAAATTCAGAAAACGTCTGTCTCCGAAACACCTCCCTGGCTACTTCAACAACCAAAAGTACTTTTTGCGTTACACGATGGAAAAAAATCGGAGACAAACCCTTCCATCTTCCACAACTCTTATCATGAACTCCTTACCCAATTAGAAAATTATACAAGAATATATACTGATGGATCAAAAGATGAGGAAAAGGCTGCTGCAGCCTTCGTTAGTGGAAAACACACAACAAAGTTCGCTTGCCAAATGGTACATCAATTTTCTCAGCTGAAATCAGAGCAATAGACCTTGCTTTGCAATATATTGAAAGCAAGCGTATTTTAAACAGCATCATCTTCTCCGATTCACTATCAGTACTTCAGTCACTACATAATAGAAAACTGGAGAACCCATTATTAGCCAATATTCTCCTCAAACATACTAAGCTGAGTACCTCCCACAATATAGTATACTGTTGGTTACCCAGCCATATTGGAATTAAAGGTAATGACAAAGCAGACCGCGCTGCTAAAATGGCCCTATCACTGGAACCATCTGATTTTAAAATACCGTATACTGATTTTAAATGTAGTATCAAAGAATGTTTACGTCAGAAATGGCAGGCATCATGGAATGATGCTGTGAATAACAAACTTCATGCCATCAAGCCAACCCTAGGAGAATGGACTCCTTCCTACAGAGCCGTCCGTAGGGAGGAGGTAGTCATTGCAAGAATTCGAATTGGTCATACTTATTTAACCCACTCCTACATACTAAAAGGAGAAGACCCACCAGAGTGCATATCTTGCAATGAACCATTCACCGTTAAGCACTTTATGTTGGAGTGTTTCGACCTCCAACCTACGCGTGATCATTATTACAATGTGCATGACATTAGGGAGCTCTTTGATACAGTTAGCGTTTCTTATATTATAGACTTCCTGAAGGAAGTAAACATTTATCATAAGCTATAGCTTTTATGCTATCACCTTGTACAGTTTTATGTGCTATATATACCGTCGCTAAATTTTAATTACCTTTCATCTGTTTTCGTTGTCATACATCATTTGCACTCCCCGTTGATCGGGAAACTTTATTTATTTATCACCGTTACCATTTTATCATTTTACTTTCTACTGTTTGGTTTTGTATCGCTGGTCGATATGAAACCTTTTCCACTTTTAAATGATGAAAGATATAACCTTTTGTATGGCGCTAAATAGCCTCATAGTGCTGGTGCGTCGTTAAAATTAAACCAACCAACCAACCAACCAACCAACCTGTATAGGCCATCATTTGGCATTTCCTACAGGTAGCATTGTCTTACAATTGATATTAAATCATCTACTTCATTATCAATAATGATGCTTTGGTGCATTTTTATGTGCATATATGCTGTGTTCTATAGAAAACTTATCTTGCTGTATAGTTTTTGGCACGGTTGGATATGTACAGGTAAGTTTTGTATGCATAGTTCAGTCATAGCATCCACTTTATAGTTACTATAAGCAACACTTCATTGATTTGTATAGGCAGTTAGTCGGCTTTTCCTGCAGGTAACTTTCATTGCCAATGATGTTTTAGCTCGCACTTTGTAAGTGTGAATAGCAGTGCTCCAATTCTCTGCCTGTATGGGCAGCCATATGCACACTTTTACAGGTAATTCTCATAGTGTGTATCTCTACACATATACTCTGAAGTTCATAAACCAAGATGCATCCCACGCTGCACCTGTACATATTGTCTGCTTTTTACAGATTTAGACCATGGGCAAGACCAGACTACAGCCACTCAAGATGTGTAGCTTACTCTAGTCCAGGGGTCTCAAACTCAAACCACCCTTAGGCTGCATGAGGGCATTTTCAATGGCCCAAGAGCCGTTCCACCTTTATCATCTCTCATGACACCTTGTGACACCAATCATTTTGCAGGCCACAGGATACAGCTTGGCAGGCCCGTGGGCCATGTGTTTGAGACCCCTGCTCTAGTTATTTTTTGAATACACGTCAGACTTGCATATCATAGACGGAAGTGAATGGGCAGCAGTACTGGGAGTATAAAGAGGAAGGAATACTTTGAGGAATAAGGACATGATCAGTTTGCACATTAGGGTTTGATAACATATCTTTTGCTAGGGAGTGAGATAGAGAACAGTTAAAATAGTCGCGGTTACCATCTTGTGTATCACAGTTATGGACCAGGTACATGGATCAATATTCCCAACCCCATACCAGTCTCATGGACTGAACAACATTATGCCAATGAAGATGTCCCTGTGCTGTCATGACCGGATTCTGCCATATACCTTTCATGGTGGGTCACAACCACAGTCGATCATACATTGTAAGCCACCTGAAGAATGTGCTTTATCCAGTTTCACAAAGCCAGGTCATACAGGCACTCTCATGGATCAGTCTAATCCACATAGCGATGCTAGGCACTCTCCCTGCATATGATCCCCAGCATAATGGCTCAGTACCCAAGAGATGTCCCTTGAGTTTGTTTTCAACCTTTAGTACTCAGAGGGAGCCTGTACTTAGTGACAACATAGAAGTTCTCGTATTTCACTAAGGATATTCGTAAGCCACCATCCTCAACATTTTTCTGCAACTACTCTGCAGTTAGCACAAAGACTTCGGATTCAACACCTTTATACAAAGATGTCAAAACTTGCTCACAAGTCCCCTCGTCATTATTATATGTTACTTGATGCATGAAGACTTGGTCTTAAGGGGTTCAACTGAAGAAGTTGTTTGCCTCAGCAACACCTGCCAGGTGTAAGCTCCGTCATCAGTTGGTTATTTGCTAAAAAGGAAGAATCTACTTTCAAATTACTTCCACCATCCATCAGAGTTACTGACATTCTGGACTGCTTATACCATCAATTACAAGACCCAAGCATCACCCAACTCTTTTTCTTGCAAAGACGTCTTCCCTCAAACTTTAGACAGTGGTCCCATAAATCCCACACACCAGTTTTCCAATCATGGGAAATCACTTTTAGGTACTGAAGGAAGTGAGCCATTGCTTTGAGGGAGATCATGCCTCTTCTTACCCCTCACAGAGGGAAGGGATGACATATCATTACAGACACTTTCATCCTAGATAAAGATGGTTATTCATTCCACATATTGGAAAATAGCCTCAGACCAAATGAATTGGCTCCGCATCTCAGCTCATGAAGTTAGGACAGTTGGCACAAACATTGCATTTGAGTGAAACTGTTCTCTGTCATTATCCTAGTCCACTGCTCAAGTTTTTATCTCATTAATCTTTCATCCTAAAAGGCTCGGTTCCATCTGACTTATAGCTGTGGTGCAGTGAGTTACCTTCCTGAGTTTTTGACAATTTCATAAGGACACAGCATCACAACTTCCACTGGACTTGAGTGTGTGTGGGTTGGGGGGGGGAGATTTACCCTTTAGAAGCCGCTCCCCGACATATGGAGTCTCTTCTCCAGTCGGCTTACCCAGAAACTGTCTCACATACCTTAGGGAACCAGAGATGGTCTCTCTTAGATAAAGGAATGTATCTCCCTCCACCTGTTACCTATCCATAGCTGCCAACTGTCCCGTTTTTTCCGTATTTGTCCCATATTTTGGACCTGAATATGGGTGTACGTTTTTTTTGCAAAAAATACGTTTTTTAATTTAAAAAAAATAATAAAAAATTTCCTTGCAATTTTCAGTTTAGAACGGGCACTCGGTTCCATTCTGATAGAAATCTATCGCATGTATAGAGGAATACAGTTCTACAATATGATTGGTTCATTCGAAATCGAGGCTACCATGCCTGTCTTTATCCGCCATATTGGATTTCGCAAACACTTACCACTACCACTGTGTCTCATCTTCGTAATATTCAACTTCTAATCATGTTGAATAGGAAAGCAGAATATTCAGAATTTTCACCAGAAAGACAAGAAAACAGATCTGAAAGGACAATTGTGCCGTCTTGTTTAGATTTGTGAAATCATCTAGTAAAGGAGAAGACTTTACGTTTTGGAAATTGTGTAATGTGATTTCGCTATTGGGCATGGAGGCGCACATGAAATACAAGAGCACGAAAAAGCTAATAAACATCAGCTTGCTGCTTCATCATACACAACTCAGCCTGAACTTGGATGTGTATAAATACCAGAGAGAACCTTGATGTAATTTGATCGAAATTCAGTTTATTAAATTTCTTTTAGAAATGAACCTTCCTCTTTCAGTTACTAGTGTTGCTGGCGATTTATTTTGCACACGTTTTCCAGACGGTAAAATCGCAAAGGATTACTTGTATGCTAGAATGAAAACAGTTCAGTAAGAAAATCACACAGAATTGAGATTATCAATGACAGTTGGTACATTGGAATCGATAATAACTGAAAAAATAAACAAGGTGTGGAAAAGGCTCCTATAAACAGCCTGTGTCTGAGTGTGTTGCACTCTTGCACCTTCTGAATGGGCACCCGAATGGAGCGGGGTGCCTGTCCAGAAGGTACAAGTGTGCAACACATGCATCTTTGACATTAAATAATTACGTAAGGCACTGTCCTACCTTACTGATGGTTGTATATGTTGTAAGTAGTTACATGTGCATTAAAATTTTTTAAATCAGTCTTTGGTCCTGAAAATCAGTATTTTTGTCATAAGCAATCAGTATTTTTGTACTTGGGGGTTGGCATCTATGCCTATCATCGGGTAATATATTTGAAGTAGAAACCAATTTTTTCTAATGGAATATGTTTCTTCAATAATACTTACTCAATCAATAATACATAATCAATCATCCCAGGCTTCCCTCAGTTACATATGAAGAGCAAGCCTTCCGCTTCTGTAGTAACTGAAGTGTTCACTGGTTTTGACGCCAATCCCTGTATTAAGTGACTTCCACCTGGGTGGGCAGATAACTAGCTTTTTAGCTAAACAAATAGTTTTAGCCTAGGAAGGCTGGATTTGCGAGGTAGTAGTGATTCTAAGGTATTATGATCAGGTAAATGGTATTGAAGAAACATATCTTACTAGAAAAATTTGGTTTCTTGGGAGATGACAAGTAAAAGGAGTGCTTATTTTCTTTATTTCCTATGGTTTGCAAATCTTGCACTTAGATGCTCCAATTCTACCCTTTTTTTGTGCTGTTGCAAGATATGATGGTATCCTTTCCAGCAGCTAACCAAAGTGAAGCTTGCGGGAATCAGAAAATTAATATGCTTCTTTAGTACATATTTAGAGGAAAGAAAATCATGTGGTATTCATCATTATCCTTTAGGAAAATGTATTCATTTTTTAAAGTGAAATCTTACACTGATAAAAGGTATAGAATTTATAGAACATGTTCATGTTTATGCCTTGTATGTGGCAACGCAAACTGTATTCTCAACCAGTACCTTAAAATTTATTCTTTTCCTCCCATTTTATCTTGCTCATGTTGATCATCAGATCATATTTTGATTTCATGTCTGGATTTATTGAGGTTGCCATCTTTTTCAAATAAAACCATTGGAAATGAGCATAAATGTTACTGGTTCACTTATTATTCTTGTCTGGTAGTTTATTGTTTGGTCCAAGTTTGATCACAAGGTCACAAGAACACGACTCTCAATTGAATGTTGTCAGATGTTATTAGAATCTAATATAAGTTTCACCTGCATTGTTGACTTTTTGTGAAATGCTTGCACTAGAAAGTAGTTGGATACTTAAGTTTCATTTTCTTGTTGGGCTCTTTGTAGTACGTTTTTATTGTTAGGTTTAAGATAATGTGTTAAAAAGTATTTTGAAGTCGTATACTATTTATCATAGTTGAGGTCAAATTATATAATTATTCAGAGAGCCCTTGTTAGCAAATAATTGCTCATTTAAAAACATTGAAATGAACATGTATTCCTTCAACATTAATTTTGTGGTGGCATGATAATAATTTGCACTAGTTTAGTGAAACTGTTCAGTTTTATAGCAGCTCATGCACAATTATTAGTGTATGATCAGGAATGCGTGGAATAGAAATGCAAGATAGGAATATCATTATACACTTACAGGACTGCTCCAGTGGCCCAAGTGGTTAGAGCATCTGCCTCAAACCCTGGCAGAGTCATACCAAAGACTTATAAAAATTGTAGTAGCAGCTGCCTCACTTGGCGTTCAGCATTAAGAGGTTAGTGTTAGGACTGGTCAGTCTGGTGTCAGGATAATATGACTGGGTAGGACATGATGCCATATGTCTGCAGCATGATGCCCCAGTGCTTGACATCACTATAAACTGCCACACTGCAGACATCGTAGCGATGTGGCTCAAATTGTTAAAGCTACCTTAAAAATAAAAAACCCACAAACACACATTATAAGCCCAGCACAACTGCAAAGAACATAGACTTTGATATGCTGTCACATAATCTGCCAGCAGATTATGGTCTTTGTTTGTTCTGCTGATTAATCCGAGCAAACTGGATAGGCCTGATCTGCCTGAACATTATGTGATGGCAGATCTGGGTTTTTGCAGTTGGACTCGACTTAAAAGTGAGCATAGACAGTAAATATGTGTGTTGTTAAAAATTGTCAGCTATTTCGTATGATATCAATAGTACCAGTTCTTCCAAATATAAAAACTAAAGTGTTGGTTATGTGGACTGACAATGAGACATGGAATTTGCATACTCTACCAACTAAGGTTGCTAGGTGTTGTGGTATACATTCATCAGTCAAGTCAGTTCTGCAAATTTCACTGCTGCTTGGTACATGCCTTGCTGCTAACTCCTGAAAGAACCCTATTGGTGTTTGGGTAAGTAGCTCCAAAGTCAAGGCCATCATTGCTATACAGATTTTGCCTTGGCATTTCATTTACAAATGATAACTGAAGTTCTAGTGAAAAGACTTCAACAAAATTTAATACATTTGTTTTCCTTGGTCCCAGGATACAGTCCTAGTATTTTTAGGGTCAGAAGCTCCAGTTGTGTGATGGCTGTTGCTAAAAACAGATTTTGCCTACTCATTTCATTTCCAAATGTCTTAAATTCTAATTAACAGATTTCAGCACAACTTGGATCACATGTTTCCCTTAGGCTAAGGAAGAAACCTATTGATTTGGGGATCAATAGCTTCAGGGTCAAATTTACTGCTCCAAAAAATTTATTTCACCATTGCAATTCTTAACTGGATTATAACTTAAGTCAAGGTCATTGTTACTAATATTAGATCTGGACAAGGACTTTACATGTGTTCCTTGCTTTGGCTGGGTTTCATGTGCCATTTGTGGTACTCTTGTTCTGAATAGCTGTCATGCATTTAGAATCATGGCTACATGAAGAACTAATTTTAGACCTGGGGTATATTCTGTTAATTTCAAAGAATGGCAAAAGTGAATAACCAGCTTTCAAATTATATAAAGTTTTTCTGTATAGACAGGGAAACCTATATATAAAGGATATTCAGGGAACCACAAATTGTGTCCATTTGAGCAGGTGTCCTAGATACAGACGTAACAAATGATATGAAAATTAAAAGAGATCCATATTGTCCACCATGTGCAGGTGTACCTTGTATGGTGGTATCCACTGAGGTTTCACCATTTATTTCATAAAATTTGAAAGCATTTGCAATATTTTAAAATGTTTTTTCAGGGCCCTTTAGTCAAATGGCTGAAAGTCAACTTTGGAGAATGTTTCACAGCATGGATCCATGTCAAGGCATTGCGAGTGTTCGTAGAGTCGGTTCTCCGGTATGGTCTACCTGTAAATTTCCAGGCAATGCTGCTTTTGCCTCACAAGAAGTCTGTACGTAGATTGCGTGAGGTTCTAAATCAGCTGTATGCTCACCTTGACAGCACTGCCCTTTCTAACATAGATATGGTATGTCTAATTTGTTTGCCATAATAACCTGAAAACCCATTGCTAAGGTCTTAGATGGACTATTTGAATTTTCTTGAGATGAGGAGTACATGCATGTTAACCAATGAATGATTGTACTTGCATCATTTTTTTAATGAAAATAAAATTTACTCAATTGGTCCAGTATACATTTCAGTATGATAACATGCATCAATTGTATCTTTACTGGAAGTCATTCTTAATCTTCACTACATTCAGTAATACCATATATATGTATGTTGAGACCAACTGTAGATTGCACAGATCCAGATCTGCCATCACACAATGTGCTGGCAGATCTGGGTCTTTGCAGTTAGGAGTAATCAGTAGAAAAAAACAACATATAAACCCCGATCAGTTGCACATTATGTGATTGTAGATCACGGTCTGAATTGTTCGCAGTTGTACTCAACTTATAAGCGAGTACATATGGTAGTTATGGTAGTTAACAATAATAATGATGGCACCTTTATTGTAGTGAATAACTAGAGTTCCATATTTCTTCCTATAACCATGTGTTTGTAATATAAAGTATCTCTCCAATCATTTATTATTTTGAAACCAAAAGATACATACAATGGCCTGAGATTTTGTAATTGGAGGGTTGACAAAATGATCAACTTTTCTAATAATAATAATAATAATAATGCTAATAATGCCATGTTATTGTAATTTCAGGCTGGCCAGGTGGATATACCAGGGATCAGCATGGCAACAGTGGAATACTACCCATATGTCTACTTAAAGATTAACTTAGACCTTGTGGATCACTAGTTTATGTGTAGCTTATCATTGTTAGTGATCAGTATCTGTAAATACATGGTACAGTCATTTAGGAATTGTAAATTGGTATCAGTACATTTCTTGTCATTGTTCAGATAGTATCTGTTAATCAAGTTCATGTATATTTTAAAAATCTGTATGTACTATAGCTCAGTTAATGTGTCCAGAGTGATGTTTAATGGAAATTTATAGTTAAGGAATATTTTTGGGCAGTTTTGATTGGACTAACACAGCCTTGATTTCTGTTTAGTATTTATGAAAAATAGTTGCTGAACTTGTTTTGGGCATACACATTTAATTGATAATTATATTCTTATAGACACATTTTCAACTGGGAACATTAGGAATATACTCTGTGCAGTTTGCCATGTCATGTGCAGCTTTATATAGTGAAGTAATGTGATTCAGTGCTTTTTATTATTTGGGATCAGCACAGAGTTCAGTTGGTGATGATCTTTTTATTGTTAATAAGTACTTTATTGTCCCTCTGTATATTTGATGAATTATTTATATTCATCCTTTGTTCTATACAGATGAATCAGTATGCAACTTGGTTATAGTTTTCTGTATATCATTGTAAGTTTTTCATTGGAAAGTTGCTCTGCTTATTAAAACACAATGTTACCAGTCACTTTGTCGTGACTTTTAATGGACAATAGGTCACAGAGGCCAAACTCATGTACTGTTTTTGCTTCAAGGATCGTTCATTGGTGGACCCCTACCTTCCCTCCACTTAATACATTATATGAAAAGTTCAGGTGCACATTCACAGTGTTTTCAAGGGAGATCTTACCAAATTTTTAAACACCACTTAAGGTGACCCAGCACTTTCTATCATATATAATAGGTCTGGGTCTTTTTTTACATTTATTAAATAAGATGTGTACTCTGGGGTGTAATCTACATATGGCAAATTTAAAGGCTGAGTTCTCAAAAATGTACCTTTCTTAAGGGTTTTTTAAAAAAAACTTGCAGTTGAATGATTCTTAAGTTACTTGTTCTTTTTCTTTCTTTTGCATTAAATGTTGAAAGTCATGATTCAAGATATGGGAGCCCCGTGATAAATCTGATTTACCAAAGCTCTGCAACCTTTGCATCAAATTGGATGCCATTTGGAAAATGAATTGTCAAGTCCAAATTTAACTGAGTTATTTTCCTTTTTTGAGCAATGTTACATATCCCCATTAACAAATTCTCGCAACCAGCACATAAAATCCATTCAACATAATTTAATGCAATTGGTTTGTGAATTGTTTCATAGATAAAGATGCTCCTTTTGTGGGTTTTGAAGCATTAGCTCCGTTTGGAGAGAGTTATGGCCCTTGACAGTTTATTTCATATCTTCACATGGGATGCATCTTGTAACTGGCATAGCTTAAGAACCATTCAGCATATTCTGATGCAATTTGGTACAAGTATCTTCTTTCAAACTTGCATGGGCCTTTCATGAGTTTGATCTACTCCATTTTATGCTGTATGTCAAATAAAATGTTTTCACATGGAAACTTGGTATATTTCATGAAATCAGTATATCCCAAGAACCATTAAACATATCCTGTTGTTAAAAACATAGTCTCTAAGACCTAGATGTGCACTGTATAGATTTTGTCTGATCTGCACCACTTTGACAGCGTTATGGTGTTGTCATTGAAGTTAATATATTTTACATGGGATGTTGCTTGTAGTCAGCATAATTCAAAAACTACTTACCATATTCTGATGCACTTTTATGTGAGAGTTGTTTCATAGACCTGTTTGTCTCATCTACACCATTTGGACAGAGTTACATCCTTTGTCAACTTCATATCTTTATAATTATGTAGAATGTTGCTCATATTGATGAAACCTTTATGGCGTTGGATTTCCAATATTCCACATCATCATTCAGAGCAGTCATGGACCCAAAATGTCCATCTTTTCCTATATTTTCTTTCCCAACACAGATTCATCTGTTTAAAGCCGTATGTTCTTCTATTTAAGGTCCCATGTTTTGTTGTTTTAAGGCCTCCTGTTTTTCTCTTTAAGGTCCTGTGTTCTGCTGTTTTTGGAGTAAGTTGGAGTTGGCATGACCCTTTACAGTGCACCAATCACTAATAGGTCTAGTTATATTTTTTCTAAGCTCAGGTCTCATGCATTTAGCTCTAGGCGTAAAAGTCATACTTGTTTGGGGGTTTTTTTCAGTGCTTATGACATTCAGATTCAGTCATGGTGTCGAAGTTTGTATCAATTTATTTGAGATCATGTGAATTTATTATTTTATTTTGTGGGTATCAATTTTTGTGGTTTTTCCAAAAAGTTCATTTTTGTTGGTACTTAGATTAATAGATTCAGGAATGAGTTATATTGTTTCTACAAAAGGGTCATTGATTGTTTGGTCTTTGGTCTTTGTTTGAAGAACCAATAAATCCACCAAAACTGGTACCTTGCCAAAACTAGTGAATTTATTGTGGTACATATGCTATTGTACCATTCCAATCTGTTGATGGCAATATCCACATTTTCTGCATTGATGGTATTATCATTTCATGGCCATATACTCCTGATTTATTCGGTTGGAAAAATCATACTTTAGATGTATTATTTAATCCTGGAAGATTGCCCTTTCTAAAGAAAGTGTGCTCGTTGTGGTTTGTACCTAGTCATGTATTGAGTCATTATACAAAGTGATATACAGTAGAAAGCTGTTAAATGTTAGAAAGGTTACAATTCATGTTATAAACACATTTATATCTGTGCTTTTTTGTTTTGATAGTGATAATACAAAGACCTTGAAAAGTTCCTTCACACATTGCCCATTTCTTTTGATTTTCTGCAATAAAATGGCACAGTTTGGAATGAAAATTACCAGTGAATCCATTTTGGGAAATGATGATGAACTAAGGACTGTTTTTTGACAAGTTATATCCATAAACAAGTCAACTTCAACAGTTTTTCCAAAAATTAATTTTAAAAATAAAACTCCCAATGTTGAGTGTTAAGTTTTAAAAAATATTCATATTGCCAAAGTTTAGTTTTGCCATATAACCCTGTCACCTCCAAAAAATATTTTATGATTTTGCTGAAAAGAGCAAATTTAATATTTTTTCCTAGTAATATGCATATCTGATGTCCTTGGTGAAAACCACAATAAATAACTCTGTGAAGGAATATGTGAAGAGCAGTGTACATTTGGTCAGTACTATATTAGGTATGAAAGTGTCTTAGGCAGGAGATATTAGTTCTTCTGGCCATAAGGTCAAGTGATCTTATCGTATGGTTCTTCATCTGTCATGTGTTGTCTGTTCATAATTGTTATTTACACCTTCTTAAAAAGTGCTCAACCAATTGGCACTAGATTACAAAGAACATTCCAGCATTAAGCTCTTTCAAATTTGTTATTTTTATGCTGTCCTATCATCTAATATGTCCACCTTTGGTGAAAATAGAAAAACTTTTAAACAAATTTTCAAAAACTGCTCAGCAATAATGAGTCATATTTTATAGAAATCATTTTGGTGTGAAAGTAATTAATATTTGTTCAGATGATGCCAGTCTGCCATCAAATATAGCTTCAGTTACAAAAACATTACAAAAAAATTCTTTTCAAAAACCACTTCTCCGTTTCAAACATTATCCTAGCATGTATACCTTCTAAGTTGATAAAGATTATGCCAGTCTGCAATCAAATATGGCCATCATTACTGAAAGCTGAAAAACCTTTTGATGCCTTCTTTTCAGTAATTGCTCAGGGCTGTTCATGTAAGCATACATGGTACCCAGGAAAGGCAGTTTTTAAGAAATATTTGCTAGGGTACTTTGATTTCACTGAGTTCATATTAAATGATAAGAAAATTCTAAATTACATCTAAGGGTGAGTACCCCACTTTAAAAGTGCCTTCCCTGGGTCCCATGTATGTTTTAATGGAACAGCCCTCAACAGAAGATGACCAAAATTGAACAAAAGCTGCCTTGCATGTAGGACCTTCCGATTTTTACAGATGATGCCCCTCTGCCATCAAACATGGCTGCTGGTACAAAAACTAGAAAAACCTTCAGACAACCTCATTTGAAAAAACATTTTGACAAAATTTTATCAAATTTGATTAAAAGCATCTGGCGTAAGGGGCTTTAAGTTTGTAAAATTTTTACAAAATGATGCCAATCTGCCATCAAATGCAGTGTTAGGTACTAAAGTTACAATGACTTCTTTCTGAAACTGTTAAACAGAATCAGACCAAATTTGATAACAAGTATATGTTTACATTTTTTACAAGGGGTGCTGATTCTCCATCAAATTTGGCTACAGTAACTAGAGAGAAAAGCCTTAAAATGTTTTCATCCCAAGAAAAACTCCACAGAATTTTTACCAAATTTGACAGATTACCTAGAATAAAGAATTTCAAAATTTGCTCAAGCAATGCCAAACTACCATAAAATATGGCCAACATTACAGAAAATAGAAAAATGTTTAAACAACTTTGTCATAAAAAGCTGCTCAGCATATTATCAAGGCTTTTCTCTCTTGGATTAATGATGCTGATATGCCATTGTATATTGATGAAAATCCCAAAAAGAAACCTTGTAACATCTGTTTTCGTAACATACATGATCCATAATATTGAAGAAATTTTCATTTGGCAGTTTGACAAGTGTCAGCCATATGAGTGATTATTATGCCTGCTGATAAAGAGATGAAGTAGCAATTTGCTCTCTCTCTCTCTCTCTCTCTCTCTCACACAATTTTGATTCATGCCTTGTATTTTTTGTAGAATATTTTATTTTTAAATTAGTGTAATTTTTTTAAATTCTGATGTACTTAAAAATTAGTTACTGAGCTCAAAGTGCCATTTGTATTAAAACGACCTATTGTAAACATTTGTCTATATCCCAGCTATTTAACAAAAGTATTTTGAAAAATAAACATTTCATAATATGTTTTAGTACTTAAAGTTGTCAATGGAATATATTTTTGAAAACTAAAAATCTCAGAATTTTAGCAAACAAAAAATGTTTGAAAATTTTGTGACAAACCTTATTGCACAAAAAAGAAATTATTTAAAAGAAGTGCAAACTACAATGCTGACAATCTGTTATTTACACAGATTTTGTATCACTTATATGCTGAATTTATTCTCAATAATTTGATGATGTGAAAATATGATAGACACAAGTTCATGTACATTATGTATTCATGCATATGTACATGTCAATACAGAAAGTGATGAACACTTATTTAGTGACATGGTTATTATAATTATTGTTGTTGATTTATAACAAGGTGCATTCTTCCACAATAAACAGATTTATAAAGTTTTCAAGCTTTGTATCGTACTTTCAGAATTAGTGCATTTACATACCTGTATCTATGTACAGACAGCAAATGTAAACGTGGCACCCATTTTCTTTAGGAGTCACAGTCACAATAATAAAACACATGAAGATGGCATCCCATTTATGCTTCCAGAAGATTTGCACAGATGTGTCATCAAGTGAACTGTTCTGTCTGAATAGTGTATTGGTGTGGTTGTCACATGCACAGGCCATAACTATAGAAACTAGATTTGCACATGTAAAACACATAGGGAAAACTGCAGACCAAAATGGTTTCAAGTGAAAAAATTCAAAACTAGAAAAAATAAAACGTTTAAATAACATAAAGACCTAAGCATAATTTATTTATGCATACCAAATTTAATTTCACCTGATTTTTTCTCATTTATACTAAAAAAGGTATTATGTATAAACAAACAAAACAATATGGCCTGATAATCAAATCTGGTCATATGTATGTGAATATAATCAAGTGTACCAAATTTAATTTGGTTTAAAACTGGTGCAAGTCCAAAAGTTACAAAATGGATTCAGAAATAAATTGGGATGGAGAGAAGCAGAGAAATTTTTTCCCGCTATCACAGTAGGGACATAATTACTGCAGGTATGTGTTTGCTGTATGGATAGAGACAAGAAACTACTATCAGTGTACTAAGGAGGTTTGGGGGTTTTTTTTTGTTTTTTTTATATTTTCCTACATATTTTCAGCCCAGAGGCAATTCACAGCTATCAAAAGAATTTCAGATCTTGCAATGAGTACTCTGTTTCAGTTGTTGGACTTGCAGAATTCTAAGTGTCATTAATTTTGGAGTTGTTTTGAATCTCTACTGCACAGTATACTAAAGTGTGTATTCTGTAGCTATCTTGTGATACTATATGAAGGAATAATAACACTGATTTGATTACTACTTTCATTCCCCACACCTGCTGTAATTAGCATCAAACCTATTCTGACAAAATTGTCATTAGAGCTGAAAAAAATATCAAACTTTCCTGCTTAAATATTTGATGAATGTATTCAGATAGGATTCAAATATTTGTCACTTCATAAAGCTGTAACATCCATACTCTGTTCTTTGCTATTGCTATTTATTGATATTACTACCCCAGTCAAGTTTCAGTGAAAACACTGAATGCAGTCACATAAATCTAATTAAATTGCATTTTGAGGATTCAGACCAAAATCAAATGAATGTTGGTTGTTTTCAAACTTGGTGTAGTTTTCTACAAGCAGTGCTGTATGGTAATATAAACTTTCCTTCTACTGAATCAGCAACCCACAGATCAGAGATAAAGCTGATAAATACGCTTGTAGTAAAAGTCTGATAATGGCAGCAAATTTGCCTAATTTCCCACCATTGTCCATGAACTTGCCTACATTTGATGAAGAAAGCAAATAAAATAGCTTGGTAATCTTCTGGTTGAAATGAACATCAAAGACAAAAAACATTGGCATGCACTACATTTGCCTGTGCTCTGCAACTCTCCGACAAGCAAACAAACGAAATAGAAAAATCTGAAGGATAGAATGCCATAACAAGGAGAAGGATAGTGAGTTGTTGTAAAAATATGCTGAATTTCATGGAGAAAGCACAGAATCCAAACATGCAGAAATTTGTGGTGACAAGTATCCACATGAAGAAAAGCAGCACCCAGCAAAACGAAAACTATCATTTCTGCATAAAGAAAACTTAACTCATTTTAACAAAATTTGTTGATTAAGACTTGAGGCAAACAATGGTAAATCAAATAGAAAACTAGCAAGATCAAGGCAACAGATCTGAAAGCTGAGAGAGAGAATATATCTTTGGCATGCAACTAAAAAAAAAATGGCCTCAAACAACAGTGGAAGTAGACGAACAGTAATAGCAGTACTGATAAACACAGAATAAAACATTGATTTGCAAAGCTGTAACAAGCCAAAACTGGAAAGAACATATACAAACATATTTGCCTATGGATCATTAACCAAATTACAGGTATATGACATGTTAAGACTGAGACTTGAGATAGGATCACAACATCTCTATTCTGTGTTACAAACAGAAATATTGGAAATCTATGGAGATATGAAACACGCATGTAGCTACAAATAATTCCTATAATCTATGTTTAAGTGAACAGTAAGCATGAAGAACTATGCTAGAAGTTCCCAGTGAATTTCAAAGAAATTGGAAATTTGAAAGACAGATACACCATAACATTGGTGATACTGTAGTCCCTATAATTCTGCCTCACTGGCTGTTATGCATATTTTCAATTGTGTGATTGACCTTTGTCCATAATTGTGGATGGGAGTTTGGGCCTGCCTGGTGTTTTTCATTTTTTTTTTGTAAACAACATATTACATAGGTAATTTTTGTCTTTGATTGTAGATCATATTTTAAGATTATTATTATTTGCAGGTAAATATGTTCAGTACATTGATTTTCCCCTCTGGAATTCCTGGTCTGCCATGTTCTATACTAAACTTTTAGTAACAGACCTGATCTGTTTATAACTTAGACTGTTCTGGAGACCCCAAGCGGTCAAGTGGTCTAAAGCACTTGCCTTTACTGATCACTGCCATCTAACCTCTGTTTATGTGGGTTTGAGTTTCAAGCTCAGCCAATGTGGGTATGTAAGAAAGCTGCCATTAGCTTCCTGTGGGTCAGTGTCTCTTACTGTAGTTTTCCCAGGTTCTTACTACGCCAGTTATACTGGCCACCCTAAATAGCCTTTCTTGCATTAAACCCAAAAAGAAGAAGAATGTTCTGGAAATGAACTTTTGACCCTCATCCAGGACCTCTTATTGTGTCTTAAAGTTTTATATTAGGGTTGTTTACTTCAGAATTAATTATTTCTATCTTAACATCTGACGTGGAAGCAGTCTTTTCTTTCATTCAGTTTTAATTTTAGAGGATTTTTATTTAAATTATTAATTGGAATTATAGTGTTCATTAATACTTTCAGACTAAATCACTATTTTGGAATTATTGTGAATTCATTTAGAGACAGTTTGGATTATATCATTGTTATACAGTACATCAAGACTGTTAGCACATCAACACTTCCAGGCTATTGGTACATCAGCACAGTCAAGATTGGAATTAATTCAGAACACTACTGGAATTCATTCAGAATACCCTATACTTTTGGACTTGTGATAGACATACCTGTCAACTTTTAAAGCCAAGTAGGGAGATTGAATGAAAAAATAGGGAGATTGGGACCTAAAATTGGGAGGTTTTTTGGGGCATTTTTAAAGCCTCGTTTTCTGTAAATATTGACCGATGTTCCTGGTCCAATACAGATGAAATTCTCAAAGGATGTGCTGTTTCTCCCTGTGATGCACCTTATTTTCTTCCAGGTTGTACCCTCTATTCATATTCTGGTCAGCTGTGGCCAAACTGCATAATAGCTAATGGTTAGTCTTAAGTAAACAAGCAAGAAACCCAGGGTGACTAATTGACAGTTAATCCTTATCAGTGCAATTATCTCGTGAAAAGGACTGGCCCCCTGACATACTTTGAAGAAACCAAGTTCTACAGTATGTGTTATGTAAGCACCAGCAATTGATTGGAAAATAAACGATGCCCTATTTTTTTGTAACTAGCAGTACCTAAATATGCAGTCTCAAGTTGCATGTACCATACATGTGGCAACTTATATTCCCACATTTTATATCCCTTTTTTATTCTTAACTCAAAAGGCATTTAACGTTGTTTACTAAATAATGTATTTATTCTGAATAATTTTTTTAGGGCTCATAACACTGCATGGTAAGCTTCTCCATTCCTTCTTTAATTTAATGATGGTAAATAACATTTGTATGTACGAAATGCCAGATGTTCACTTGTGTAAATTTCTTTGGTGGGAATGAAGATGCTACAGCATCACAGTGATAATTACTGACAATTTTATTGTGGTTTATTGTTGTTGTAAGGTTAGAAACATTAATAATCTGTCTTGAATAATGTTTAAACATAAGGTTCTGTTTACTGAAGAAAAATGTAATAATCAGGAGTTCTCTGCAAAAATTGGGAGATAACATGAAATGGGGAGCTAGGCGTGGAATGACCCCAAAAATCAGGAGGTTTTTTTCCCACTGGGAGAGTTGATAGGTATGGATAGAACTTTTATGACTATTTGGGGTTTATTTTCACAATACTATAAGTTCTTTTTAAATTTTCACTTTGCATTCAAGGGAAATAAATTTTTTGTTGAATTTTGCAAAACCTTTGGTTTTTACTCTTTTCTTTTACATAAAGACCATAGAGTCATAACACAATTGGAAAAACTTGAATTAGGGCTGGAAAGACTTGAAATATTTAGACATATTGAGAAGGTAGATGGACCAACTTCTCTGGTATCTCCAATCATGGTCACACCCAAACCCAAGAAATGTCTCACAATAGGAATTTAAAAGGTACTCCAGTTCATTTAGATATATTGCTTGTTTGATAAATAAAGGTTAAATGAATTAACCTAACACTATGCTGCTTCAGAGATATTAATATAACTCTAATTTTAAACCATGATATGTTAATTTGATAACCCAAGGTTAAATGAATTCACCTCTAACTATACCTTGAGAAACATATTAATATAACAGATTATAAACCATTCTGATTTGATAAATAAGGTTCAATGAACTGACCTCATTATGCTGCTGGAGAAACACACTAGCATAGATTATAAACCATATATTAATGTGATAAATAAGGTAATGAACTGAACTCTCACCTACAATTGTGCAGTTTGACTGACACATTATTTTAACTTCCTTGTCTTAAATGGGTGCAGTGAACATGATCATTAAATATATATGTTTGTGCATTTATCAGTTTATTCTGCAAGCATTCCTTGTTAAGATCACAACATACTAAATTTTCCTACAACTGTTTTTATTTGTTGATTGTACATTTTGATTTTATTTATCACAAGTATTTTAATATAAACTGACAATTTGTGAAATTGAGTGAAAATTTATTAAAATCCAAATACAGTATTACCTTTCAGCATACTAAGGAAAATATATACATATTTAGGAACAGAACACAGAATGTAAGTAAATAAGCAGGAACAGATTATTTCAACAACTGAAATCACACTCAAGGTAGGTAACTCTTATTAAGCATAGGCAAGGATGGACTCTGCAATTTAAGATGCCATGGCATGATAACTGAAGGAATGGTGAGGAATTTGCTTGCTAAAACATACCCCATCTCTTCTGCACCTCACCTATTTCCCATAATATAGATGGTTCTATAGTCAAAAATTGGTCATAAATCTTGTGAAAATATTGACAACAATAAATGGTCTACATGAATATCTTTCTGACAATGATCGTAATACTGTACATAGTAAAAGAAACTGTAAAAGTAGCTGCATTCACAAATGTTGTCATACACTGTATCCAGCTGTAAGTCAAGAAGGGCAATAATTCTTGGAAAACTCAAGGTAGCATAAAATTTTCAGTGCAGTCCATACAAAGACTACAAAACCAGTTGCACTTGATAGATTTTGTCTTGCATTGCATTCAGCTGTAGGCATTAACTTTAATAATATTTCCAGAAGCAAAGTGATTTGTTGATATATGCATCTGGACCTTAATAAAATTATCAACATTTATGGCAATCCATCAAACACTATGGGACTAGTTGCACTAACATGATTTTGACATTCTATTCGCAGCCGACAGTTGATCTAACTTTGTGTACAAATTGTTCCAAGAGTTGGGCAGAAATATATTTTCACTTAGTACTCTTTGCCTGGTCTCTCCCTCTGAACAAATGGTTACAAGAGTGGAACATAAATATTTTTCAGCTCTTATTCAATGCAGAGTTCTCTATACGTACATCACAATATATTCTACACTATGTCTTTCTGTACAAAATACCATATACAAGGTTATGTTTGCTGATGTAAAACTTAGTTATTTTGTCTGAAGAGAGGATTTTACATTTTGGTGAGTTGTATATAAAGGGAAGTTTTTATTTAATGATGACAAACAGTATTTTTAGCCGTAGCAAAATATTATTATAGCATATGCTGAAGTACACCAACTTTATAACAATTTAGTCTGATCCCCTCCCCCTATTTTTGGACACTGTATTTTAAAAATTTGTAATAATGTTAAATAGCACACAAATTATCCAGCCATCATGAAAAATATTTTCTTAAAGCTGATGAAAAATTAAAGTTGGAACATAAACTTTGGAATGTTTACACTTACTCAAACACGATTCAATAGTCAACTCTAAAGCCATGACAATGCTTTAATTATCCTAATGATCATGTAGGTTAACTTATGGTGCTGTCAGCTGGCAGCAATAAAAGCAGCTGACATACCAGGTAACTTACAGCTTATAATCTTTACTTTCCCATTTCCAGTAAACCAAACTGGATTTATGTTTATTTCTGATAAACAGTCAAAATCTCCAACCTGCAAGTGCCACAAGTTCTTGGAGTCTCACTCTAAGTTTTATTCAGTGGCATATTTCCCCTTCATAACTTCATTCTGGATGTAGCTGGTTCAGTATTCATACCTATAACTGAAATTCAATGGGATTCTGCATCTGAATTTCTGAACCAGTCTAAGTAATTTGGCTCAATTACATATTTAGGGTAATTATCACCATGTTTGGAGTTAAGTACCAAGATCACTTCATGCCTTTTGAAGTTAAATATGGATGTCTTTCAGATTTTCTGAGTTAGGATAATATGAATAGATGTATATCGTTTCTGTAACAAATTAGGTTATCCAAGTCAAACTTTATGTTACGAATAATACTGATATTATTAAAGGATCATGTTTATAGACAAAGTTTCCACCCAGACTTGTCATCAATGGCAGTACATGTCACAATAAATAGACTCTTAAAACTGAGATGATCCTTTCAATAGCTCCAATAAAAGTTTGTGTTCTGGCAACTGCTGGAATTCCCAGTTTGCTTATTTTTTAGCAGCCTTTAAGACAGAGTTCCATTTCATGTTAGGGAGAGCTATCATTTGTAATGATATGTTCTGAATGACATCTCTCATGAAGGCAATAATTTGATGAGTGAATCAAGAAGGTAAACAGAATATGACCTCATATCAGTGTCAATCAGATCTATTTAATTTAAATAGATCTTCGTTTTAAATGTACCATAAGATGAGATCAACTACAAAATGCACAGTGCCATATCTGCCAGTGCATAATACACCATCAGATCTGGGTCTGTGCAGTTTGTTAGCAGTAATCAGTTGAATAAACAACACAGACCCTGATCTGCAAGCGCATTATGCTATGGCAGATCAGGATCTTTGTTGTTTGCAGTTCAACATGACTTATAAGTGAGTATATACAGTATTTTCTACGGATATTTTTATTCATAGTTTCCGTTCCTGTACAAATTATTTCCAGTGACTAATGGGCATTTGCATGCTACTGATAACCACTTGGTCTCTCTTTCAGTACAATTTATTACAATAGTTAAACAAAAATTCTTTTGTAAGTGATATTGTAGGACCTTGGACCTCATGGAAAACTTTTAAATGAAATTGAAGTTACAACATGTTTGAAATTATATTATGGCTTTTTTAATTACAATATACAGTAAAACCTGTCTTGAAAGACCATATTTTCAATGCACATATTTTTTTTATTGTATAAGCATATGACTGGTTATGAGAGACCACCTGTCTTGAGAGACCATAATTTTTTTTCAGAAGGGGTGGTCTTTCAAAAGAGGTTCTACTGTACTACCTTGCACTTATATAACAAGGTTTTAAAGCCCTTTTTTTGTTCACACTGTAAATAGCAGAGTCTCAGAGATTTATGGCATATATTCCAAAACATTTTTATTTCCTCATGGCAGAAATGTTTAAACAATTTAATATTATTGTTAGATCTCTCAATTCTTTTATTTGAATAGATTTTAATTTGCATTGCACTGCAAAATGTTAACTTCTAGGTGTTAGGTATCAATCATTCTGTTCCCTGCATCAAACATCTTTCTCTACCAGTGGTACAACTGAAATTCTAGCCATGCTTTTTTATAATGTTTATTGAATGAACAAACTAATAGCAGCACCTCATTTAGCTCTGTATCAACAAGATGATGTATATCTATTACTGATATCCATAGATCCACACTGATAAAATAATGTACATAAACACACCCTGCAAGTCCATTTCAAATGTAAAATAGGTAAATTGGTGCCTCCAGGTGTGCAAGTCACAATCATCTTTGAAACAATGCTATTCATGAGCTATCCTTGGTCGCGATCCGAGGACAGTGGTATGGTCTGTTTGTACTAATACTTACTGTTTATCATAATCATTTTATCCTTGCTGACCTATAGCAAGGATTTGGTGCTGCTATGGCATTTTGAATTTTAAAAAATGGTTGATTCAACTTAATGAATTTCAACATTTCCATAATCAATCAAGTACCTCATCCCATTCATCTGAAATACTTGATCTGTTAACTATTGATCCTAAATTTTCTGCCAAGTCCTGAATCTTGTCTTCTCCAGTCAAATTAGATGATTTCTCCTCCTCTTCAGTACAGTCTACAACCCCAGTTCTGGAAGACTTGGATTCACATAGTTTTTCAAGCCCTGCTAAAAGATTTGCACTTTCCTTCAACTGAACTGGACTGGATGAGCTTTCAGAAACATCCACTGCTTTTCCAATCTGTTCAAACAGAGACTGAGTCTGCTGATCCATATTTGCAACAGATTTGTCAGGTATTTCTTGTATCAATGGTGACTTTGATGTAGTGTCTGACTCTGCATTATCAGAATCACTCTCTGAATCATCAAGAACCTCAATCTTTGGTTTGAAGGTTGGAGGCTATGAAAGAGAAGATGCATTTTATTTTAAAGTTTTTCTCTACAATGCTATACACTGACAACAGGAACCTTTATCCTGGAATAAAAAACATCTGTACATATCTTTTTGACAATAAAGAAACAGGACAAGGATGGAAAACCTGTGGACAATGTGTCTTGGGTGACCATAAATATTCACTGATAAGCCCACTTTTTAATCTGGAAACCTACATAAAACCCAGTTAAATTTATTTGCAAAGTCTGAATACAACTTACTTAAACACATAAACTATTCTATATATACAGTACATGTAAAGATTATTTATTATGTTCTTGGATAAACTGTTTGACGCAAATCTCATGTTCTCATGTGTCCTTGTTAAATTCTGACTGTTGTGGAAATGGCAGAAAATTCATCACTCAAAAAAAAGAAAACAAATGCCTAAAGCTGCAAATAAAATGAGGGACAGAACCAGGGAGTTCATGAAAATTGAGTGTGAAGTAAAATGTATTTGGCCACAATCGATATGATTTGTCATTCATGAAACATATTTCCACAGACTGTGTTACAAACTGTTTTGTTAAGGCAGGGTTTAGTGAGCAAATATATGTCATGATCTGTGACAGCAATGCTGTTGCTACTGATGTTCCTGTTGCTATGGTGCATGACACATTATGCCTACTTGGGTCTGGCAATGAGGATGTTAATTTCTTGGATTATGTAAATCCTGATAGTGAGACTGTCACATCTGTAGCCAACAACTGAGGATACTGTTTGTGAAATTAGTGATTGCCAGGAAGCAACTGATGCTTCTGTTACTGGAAAAGATGAGGATGACAATGACTGAGTACCAGCCATTGTACTTGACACACCTAATATTCATGAGCATTTCCATGTCAGTGAAAAACATATCAACGAATCTTTAATATAAAACATATTTTTTCTTCCAATAAAATGAAGGACTAATTAACTTGTTAAGTTGTTGATCAAAGATGTTTTTACATAAAAAAATTACTTTTATTACTCACCAAGCAGCAGAGCAGGTAAGCGGACCTATTGTGGCCACCAAGCAGTGGCTGCACCCATGAAAAACATGTAACTGTAATGGTGGCCTGCTAGCAGGCAGATTGCCAGTTTGGGTCAATAGTGACCAGATCGCTAGTGATCAATGATTAAACAAACACATGCATACGGGTGCAACAAACTTGTCGTACACGAACACAAATGTCACACTGTCACAAAATCAGCTTGGAAAATTTAAATCCTCTATTCACTCTGCTGATTATGTTGTCCAACATTGATTTGCTTGAGATGGTACAGCGGACGAAGCAATCAAACATTTTTTCCAAGTTTTCATGCTCAATGAATTAATCATAATAAAACCACACACTAAATCTTAAATGCTAATGTCTAAGTAATTGTATCAAAATTCATGAACTGCATGTTTGTTTGTTCTTATACTTAACGTAATTTACAATAAATAATTTCAACGTTTATTCTATATAATCTGGTGTTAATCACAAACATGGTAAAACCTGTCTTGAAAGATCAATGTCATGAGAAACCACCAGTCTTGTGAGACAAGATGCTCAATACACTTATTTATGGATTATATAGTGTTTATAACATGCCTTAAGAGACCATGATTGTTTTGTAGAGAGGTGGTCTTTCAAGGCAGGTTCCACTATATATGCTTTACCAAAGTAAAATTCAAAGGTCTCTATGTCTAGCTTACAGATTGTTTCTTTGCCAAACAATCAATAAAAATGTTGCTGACAAAGCATAATTGAGAATGTAATTATATATATTTTTTGGGGACAATTTTCACAGTTCTTTAAACACTTGATAACCACAAAACACAAGACAAGAAGCTGTGAAAGGTCATCTCCTGGACTTGTTAAACACCATATAATTAAATGATTGCCTCAGGGTATGTACCACAGGCATTACATCAGTCCCTCACCCCACTGATCTGTGTCAAAGTGTGTCAGCACAAGATAACTTCAGAACAAAATAGATGAAGCCTAAGCCCAAATTAGGATAAGAAGACACTAGCAACAACAACTAACTTATATTGTCACCCTCCATGACTTATTAATCTTCAATGTTCACTTTATGTATGATCCTTCTGGAATTCAGTAGGACAAACTTTTATGCTGATATATGATACAAGACTGACCCTATGGATGCTAGCTGTTTTAAACCAATCAACTACTGTAATACACACTTATTGCCGTTGCTTTTCAGTAATATGATGAATTATCCATCCGAGGTATCGGTAAGCCATAGAGACACAAAACAAGGGCAATCATTCTTTCATTTTGGGAAATAAAATTACATGTATAAGAAAATATCTGAATTATTGGATTGTTTTTCTTTATGTTGATTTTAATAGCATTTGTAATACATGATTAACTACATCATGAAGAGGAAATGGCAACTATGAACCTTCCACCAGGACTAACTGAGGCAGCCAACCCAGGCTTGTCATGGAGGTATGAAATCCACAACCCTTGGATCACAAGTCTGACACTCTACCAACTGAACTGTGGTGCTCTCTATTTTAGTCTATGTAATGAAATACATTTTCAAACTATCTGAAGCACAATAAGTCCTGTTTTTTTAAAAAACAAGAGATTTCTGAACATTTTGTGAAAATTATGAAGGCAACAAGAGATGCAGCCAAACCTGGTTATCTTGATTACATTGGGGGTGTAAAAAGTCGTCGACATAACCATGTCCCAAGATATCAGGGTTTAGTTGACAAATCTACTGCAGATCAATGATTATGCATCTGAAGTACCAAATATGAGGAGTTTTATTTCTAAAAACAAATGGCATTTCTAATGCACAATAAAAATAATAATTCAGTCATGCCAGGTTGCAGAAAAAAGACTGGAGGTCTTTTAAATGAGATTAAGTAAAAAGTCACACATTTTTACAGCACTTAAGTGACTGCAACAATGTCAGTGGTTTAAAGTTGTTTTTATTTCCCTGTGAATAACCTCATCTCTTTGGTAGCCTCAGCAAGACAATGCTTTTCTCACACTGTCCAAAATCTAGGCCAATTTAAGTACATCTAGGACTATATTTTTTTGGAGTTGACTTGTGACTAGGAGCAAAATGTAACTGACCAATATTGTGCATGAAAATCAATCATTTTTGCTGATCATCAGAGGTTCCTTTACACTGGTATATACCGGTTTTTCCAATAAAATTTGCCTTTGTACCAGAAAAAGACCAGGCTATCAGTATTCATGCACTGACAAACTGTAAAATGTGTTTCAAGTCTTTAAAGTTAACTGTCTCAACATCAAATTCTGTAAGAAGCCAACTTATTCCATTCATGCAGTTGTAGTCCCATATCCCTCCCGACTTTGTTCAGTGACCATCAGCAAGAACATATTAGAAAGAGAGTCATCTAATCTCTTTGATGGATTGCAAGACTTTGATATTCAAGATAAAAACAATACAAATGAAAGCACTCCTCTTTCTGTTTCATAGACGTTGATCCAATCAATCACTTTCTGCTTCTGTTTGTGTTGAAGAAAATGCAATCATAGTACAGTGATCGACAACTTCATTAAAATAAATACTGGGCACTATGGATTGTTTTTACAAAACCATTGGTGCTTTTATTTACTCTTGTTCAAAACAAATTAATAACCAAGTGTTTGGGGGGAGGGGGTTAAAGGGGAGGGGGACCAACCTGGTTTGGAATTTTGCGGGTTTCTATTTATAGATTACTGTTAAGTCATGTGATCAAGCCATGCTAAGTTGAAGGCTTACACTTGCACCAAGCATGGAAACACTTTATTACTGAATTTGTTTTAAATATATTGTGTAAAACAAATTTGGTATTTTTAACTACATTTAATAATGTTAACCTGATAATTTACAGAGAAGATCAAATTCATGATGCTGTGTGGGACGAACTATATTGTCGTGGTGTTGACATATGGTGCTGTCCATTTTGAACGAAGCTTCTGTATTGGTCAATAATGCATTCAATCAATTTCCTCACTCTAAAGTATTGTTTACAGCATAATTTTGTCCACTCTATGCAAGCGATAAACCATCGCATTGATGAGATTGGTTGATTAGCATTTGTTCCGGTAAAATTTGGTCTTGTACCAACTTTTTCCATCTTTGCCAGTACGAGATACCAGTAATAGCTGATACACCAAATCATTTCTTGTAAAATTTCTCTGAGATGGACATTAAAAGTTGCATTTTGTTGAATTAAGTGGGTCCACGTTACTTCAGATCAAAACTTATGCCCGACATAACAAGGTTATTGACTTAACAGAGGTCGAGATAAGCAGGGAAAAATTAGCAGAACAAAGAAGGATTTTTTCGGGACCGAACAAAAACTCTCGACATACATGGGTTCTTGAGATAACCGAGGTCAAGATAAGTGGGTTTGACTGTAACATGATATTAGAGAATGATACTGACATACAGAGGAGATGTAATTTTATTTGAAATTGTATCATGTTAATTTGTGGCATGTCTGAATTTTAACCAATGGATTTCAAAAATTGAGGTATAATGATAATAATAATAATAATAATAATAATAATAATTTCAGTAATTTAACATGACTGACACTCAAGCATGTAGATGATCAGTGTTTTGATGTAAACAACCGGAAGTACCTGGATTTCCTGTATTTTCCTTGTCTGGGCTTCTCGTATCAGCAGGTGATCAGTGACATCAACATCTTCTAGGTCTGGTAAATCCTGGAATATAAACAGTAACACAGTCAATGGTAAGTTTACAGGTTGCCTCCCTCACCCTTTTGCATAATCACTTTGTAAATATTTTAACTTAAGACTGAGATAACAATAAGAAATAGTATTTATTACCTATTTTATTATTTGTACAACCCTACAAAAATTTAATAATAAAAATTAAATTAAAAATGATCAATACAGTAGCTTAAGATTTAACTGCACACAAGTATAATGTTTTCATGGTATTTAAGCATAGTTTTTGTCTTCTTATTTTGGTTTGTATCAGATGTGTTACACCAATATATGTGCTTATGTTATCCATGCACAGTTTTTGTCTTCTTGGTTTGGTTTGTATCAGATCTGTTACATCTGTATTGTGTATTCATGGTGTCCATACACAGTGTTTGTCTTCTTAGTTTGGTTTGGATCAGGTCAATGTGAGCACTTTAGACCACTCAGCCACCCAGGTCCTCCACACAGTCACAAAAATGTATAGTCACAAAACATGGTCACAAAAATATATGGTCACAATACATGGTCACAAGATTGTAGTCACAAAATGTATGGTCACAAGAAAATATAGTGTTACGAGTCTATGCTCTTAAAATAAGCAACAGAACAGAGTGAAAAGCAACAAGCTTTGTAAAATTCAACAAATAATTTATTTCCCTAGAATATGTGTGAAAAATGAGAAAAAAGAACTTGTGGTATTGCGAATTAAATCCCAAAATAATTCTAAAATTACAGACTCAAGTCTCAATAATTTAAAGTCTTGAATAAAATTCAGCAGAAATCTAAATTAAATCCAGAACTGAAGGTGATGATGGGTCTGTGATGGCTTGTACATTGTTGATGTGCCAACAGTCTTTTTTTGAATCACAGTAATATAATTCCAGGCTTGAATTCACTATAAATTCCAGTGAATGTCTCTGTCCAAGAATTTTACCTGAGCACTTTTGTATTTCCAGAGAAATAATCACTTGAATTCAATAATTTGAAGAAATAAATTCCTGCCCAACTGGACACAGCATATAATACAACCTGAAAGTGCTAGATCTTAAAGCAAGACTGAAAAATCCTTTCAATAGAAAGATTATTTAGTTCTCTACTTGACCTCAGGTCACATTAGCATTTTAAAAAAAACTATTACCAAACTGAAACTAACATTCTAGAATGATCCTGATGTTTACAAAATAAAAAATGTTAGTTATTATTAGAAATCTATTGCTAAAATTAATAAAGAACCTGGACTATGTCGAGTACACTAAGGAAATCCCAAAACCTAGACTCAGACCAAGTTAAATATATTTACATCTATTAATAATGATCCTGATATTACACCCATACACACAGTGAATAATTTAGCTATGTATTAGTTCTTCACAGAAAAGTCAATTCAGGTCAAGCAGAAATGAACTTAGTTTTGGACAAGGTCAAGTCCAACATACAATGTTAAATTTTACAACAGCAAGTAACGAATAAAACAAAATTAAAGAATAACTAACAAACATTGCAAATTAAATATACATTACAACAGTCAATGATCACAAAATATACAGTCACAAAATACATGACTGTGAGTCTGAATGGCATTGCAATTACAAGATAGTTTAAATCAGAACAATTGTTTACCTCAAGGTCATCATCACCATGCTTCCTAGGTTTCAACTGAATAGTTTCTATTGACTGCTCATCTGAATTGGTAAAAAAGGCAAAATAACAAATTTGTAGGGTGAAAAAATTATTAGCACAGATATGTATAAGAGTTTGGTATAATTATTAAATCTGAAATCTTGTATAGAGATGGATGGAGAAAGATAAGATCTGCATTTTAAAACAGCCATCTATTGAAGAAAATTAAATCCTGTTGTTACACCATTTTTTGATGTGTGTAATGTGTACTGATATATAACACACACCCAAATTTTTAACCCAGCATGAGGTGAAAAATTTAGTTCTGACTTATGCATGTGATTTCCTACTTCTCAAAATCTTGATTTTAGTCCATTTTTTGTCACCATATAACATTACACCATTTTTTGATGGTTCATTGAATATCATTTCGATATTTCATTAGTTTGCAACATAACAGTGCTTGATTATTTCTCTGTTTCTTTTCTGCTAGTGCTTAACACTTGTATATGGCTATGATGTTTAGCTCGTCTCTGTCAGTATAAGTGTTTCTTTCCTGGTCCATGTTGATACTGTGACTATTCAAGATCAAACATTAGATGCTGTATGAATGTCCAGGTATAGTATGCATGCTTATTTTGACTAGCATGATACCTCTGCAGTATATCTCAACATCCAAGCAAGAATTTACCTAGACAATGCATTGCAATTACGCTAGGTATATCAGAATGTTATCCTGTGCAGATTACCTTTGAAAATACCATGCTGAGTCAATGAAGCAATTTGATCACTGTAGACAAGTCAAAAAGAATATAATTTTAAGATAACAAATAAACAAAGAACCAAGTTAATTTTCCAAAGAAAAAAGTAAATTGAAGTTTTCCTAGACAATACATTGTACTTATGCTAGTACATCAAGGATTTAGTTGGCACTCATTGTTCTGACAAACTATGCTGACACAATGAAGCACTGAACCCTGTATCATCACAATGAAGTATCAACTACAGTGATTATTTATATATTTAGTGCATCAAAACTTTTTCGCATGCTGATTACCTTGACAAATCAGACCAAGTGAGTGAAGTATAGATTATTGTATAGTTGCAGAGAAGTAGCAAATACTCTGGTTTAAGATGAGAAATATAACAAAATTTATTTTCCAAAGAAAATAAAATGGAAAAATTGATCCAATAACTCATTCTTTAGTTTCACAATATGTATCACAGTTATCGTAATACAATGTTTTGCACAGTATGAAACTGTTCACATCAGAGAAGATGAACAAGTTATGTCCTGTTTGAAAAAACTACAAAACAAGGTGAAATGAGAGGAATTTATTAACAAATTAAGCACTCAAAGAGTATCAGTGCAATTTAGTATTTCACAAGGATGTAATATGATGTGTGTTGGCAGCTTTAGTACCATGATCTTCCCATCAGATTGACTTAGAAAAAACAAAACATTTTTGATCTACTACAAAATACCCTGCCCCTTGAAAATAGGAAAATTTACTAAGGCATAAAAAGTGTGTGTTATACATTCCAAAATATGGTATGGTTTATCTTAGATTTATGATCTCATCATTTTATCGTGACCATAATAGGAACTGTTTATTATAATACTTAAATTATACTTGTAGTTCACTTGGTCAATAAATTTTTTAAAATTTCCATGTAATATTAAGTACTGTAATACTAAAATTACACATATAGTTTACCTGGTGAATAAATGAAATTTCCACGTAATATTAAGTAATACTTAAATGACACATGTAGTTTACTCAGTGAATAAATGAGATTTCAAGGTAATATTAAGTAATACTTAAATTATACATGTAGTTTACTTGGTGAATAAATGATATTTCCATCTGATATTAAGTAATAAATTATACATGTAGTATGCTTGGTGAATGAGATTTTAACGTAATATTAAGTAATACTTAAATTATACATGTAGTTTACTTGGTGAATAAATGAAATTTCCATGTAATTTTTATAGGTTACTGCATTTGTATGGGAAAATATGAACAAGTTTTTCAAGTAATACTGCATGACCTTGTGAGTGCAATATTCATCTGAGAAAACGAGTTTATACAAATGCAGTAACCTCTTCATTATAACAAAATACACTACAAGAAACAAAGTAACTGAATTTATGCTGTATTCCATAATAAATACATAACCATAGATTTATCAATACAAAATAACAATATTAATGTGCACATAGCACCGCCCAGCAACCTTTGAACTTCATCAGATGCTCAACATTAGTTTCAAAAGAATTTTCATTTGGTCTACTTTAAATTAAAATATAGAGTCATGTTATGAATAAATGCACACTGCAACAACTTTTCAAGCTGGTCTGGAATGGATGGATTATGTTTTGTTTTTTTGTCAATTCTACTCAGTTCTGCTGGTCATGGACTGGATTTATTAGCTGTGTCAAGTAAATGTGATTTGAGCAGGGAGGGACATGCCTTGACTCAGCTGCACATGTGTTTATTTTCTGTGATTTAATGTTTGGAATCTTAATGTGGGAAAAATATTAATTCTTTCAATTGTAATTATCATAATGATGCCACTGCAACACATTGTGAGTGCAGTAAAGAAAATAAAATTGCAGTTGGAAATGTAGTCAAAATTACAGTATGATTTTGTGGTGTGTTGTCAAGTTTTAGAACCCATGAAATAGCTCATGTAATTTGGATTTGCAGAACTAAGAAAGCACATTTTGAGGAAATCAAGATGCAAAAATGGAAGTATATTTTTTGCCATTCTTATTACCAGCTAAAGAAGACATGTTTATGCCTTGTCACTTGCATGCTCTTTGTAGGGACCCCAGCAATGTTTTGACCTGTATGGCATCTATTGCTAGCCTAAATCTGAAACACTGTATCAGAAAAGTTAACATGGAAAATTGTAAAGCAGCTGGTGTGTGATAGTCAATTCAGCCAGTGGAAACAAGAATTCTTCACTGTTTTGGGCTCTGAAACCCATACTTTTCTACCAAAACTTTCAGTTGCATTTTTTTCTAAAATTAAGTACTCTGTCTCATAAAATGGTACATCTCTGATAGATATATGACATCCCTTGGCCTCAGTATGCTTTTCTATGCCACTTTTATACACCTCAGAGAGCACTGTTCATAGTCTGAACCATTCCATTTATGAAAAGTTACGAATGTTTCTGCTAAATAACTGTTTAAATGATTATAATAGTATTTTCAATACTACATCTGTCATGTCTGGTGTGGACATTGTGAATATTATGTTCATTTGTTTGTTTTTTTTTGCAAGTTTCATTTGTGACTCAGTAAACTTGTCCACATCGTTCACTTTATCATCTCAATTTCAAATAGATGAAACAGCTTCATTAGTTCATCCACAAACAAATCTAATAAACCAAAATATAAAGCATCTGCTACGTAAGTGTACATGTTTTGTTTACAAACTAGTTACTAATACATAAAACTATTTTTATATGCATGTCATGCAGTATTAAGTTGTTCAGTATTGCAAAATACTGAACGATTCTGACAATGAAAAGTTAACAGAGATAAAAATGAGCACATAATACAAAGTAATACTTAAATTATACATGGTGTCTACTTGGTGAATAAATGAGATTTCCATGTAATATTAAGTAATGATTAAATTATACATGTAGTTTACTTGGTAAATATATGAGATTTCCATTAAGATTAAATAAGATTAAGTACTGTAATACCAGTATTATATACGTAGTTTACTTGGTAAATATATGAAATTTCCATGTAAGATTAAATACTGTAATACCTACAGAGACTGCTAAATCTAAATGAATTAAATTCAGCATTAATGTATCAATCTATATCTATCTTTTATAAAGCTGCAATGTTTACAAAAATTGCCAAATGTGTACATTGTATGTCTTTCACATCTTACTGTGATTACATTTAGTTTGTAAGACATGTTTTTGTTGAATATATCTGACAGTTTAAGAAGATCATCTTTAGAATTATCATGATGTTGGTTTACATATATGTATTTTATGGGAAAATTGGTAAAGCAACCGGACATACTCCCTGGATATGCATATCAGCTAATATCAAATGAACCATATGCAAGTTTATTTACATGTCACCAACTTTGTAAATGTTTACAAGCACTAAACTAAACAAAATTGTTCATATGTGTAAAGTTGCAGCCTTTGTCATCTGATATAAAAAAATTGAATAAAATGTACATTTGGCTAATACTGTTACCATGGTAACATACCTGTCATTTCTGTAACAAAAACTTTCTTCTCTTCTGAGGTTTTTCTTTGGACTACAATAAAATGTAAAGAGAATTGTCAATATTATAAACACAATTATTCTGTCTCAAAATATACACCAAAGTAACATTTCTATCTATGCCACAATTACCAGTTCTAAAACACAACTAAGAAACAAATAATTTTCTCATGACCAGAATAAGGACCATGACAGCACAAGAATGGGTACGGGAAACATGGATCAAAATACAGTGTGACCCTGCTTTAGCATGCTCCATTTTAACACAAATTTGGATATGACACAGTCATGGTATGGCTCCCAAAATTTTATACATATATTTTTTTGTACACAAAAAAAGAATTGTTTCTTCGTAAAAGTATGAAAAATAATGTGTAAAATGTTTATTATTGTTTTGGAGAATAGATTGTGGATGAATTCGAATATAAGATGATCGTGGTGCTACTCCTGAAATTCAGTATACACATATTTTTCTCATACATGAAAAAAACATTCTTCTTAAAAGTACAAAAAATAAAATGTAAAAAGTTTTATCATTTTGGGGATGAGATCTCATATGAGTTCGAATATAAAATGAACGTGGTGTAGTGCCAAAATTTTAAAATTTCATCTACTGCTTTCAGTTTTGTGCTAATTTAAAAATAAACATCAAAAATAAAAATATCTGAACCAATTGCTGGGCCTTTCAAGAACTTTGATCTTAAGTTTATTGTTGAAACATGTCAGCTCATAAGTATAAATCTTATTATTACTGATCCATGAACAATAAAGCCATTATGTCTCCTTTGTTTGTCTTCAATGTACATGTATTCTGTAAACAATCATTGCTCAAACAATATCCTACATGTTTGTTCCTTAAACTGCTTACACAACCAAGCACCAAACAATGGGGTGGTTGATAAAATATTCTCAAGTGAATTTATAAATCAAATTAATTTATGTACATTGCTAATCATCAAAGTCAATTGTAAAGCCAAAACTTAAATTTACAGTGCAACCATTTATTATAAATAGATAAAAAATGAAAGCCACCAACACATGCATGTGGCTAAGCAGTGTTTTTAGACACAGTCAGCTGACCAGTGAATAATGATGTTCATTGCCTAGAAAAATGACCTCATTGCTGATTGATAATTATTATTGCTGTAGTCATTAAAATGTCGAATAGGTGTGAAAGTGATAATTAGTAGACATTTACAATGGATAATGGGACACAGAAACATAAAGCTTTTACTGCTAAAGACAAGAATGAAGCCTGGAAAGGATTAAGTCTGGTGTTAAAATTTATCGGTTGATGAATATGATTGACTTTGTCAAGAGCAAACATGACAGTAACAGAAAACAGCTAAAAATTAATCAGTTTAAAAAAAAACAAAAAAAAAACAATAAAGTATTTCAATCTGCAGATGAGAAAATTTTAGTATTATGAAATTTATACACACACCGTTCATTACTGAATGTATTGAACCGTAAATGTGCTTCATCTTTCAAGTGTAATTTTGCTACTTTTTCCACTGAATTCAGACACATAATGATCTGTGGCAAACTTATTCAATATTTCAAATCTCTGCATATCTTCTATGGAATTAAAAATGTTGTGGATTCAAATGTGACTAGATTAGCAGATGAGTACACGGTGTTGATACTCTTCATGCTATACATTAAACAGGTATATATAAACAGTATACATATATATGTACCAATGCCTGGCTCTCTGAATAAAGTCGAATATTATATACGCAATCTCTGTTTTCAATACATGTGCATTTCTTGATTAATATGCACTGAGTTAAGATGGTAACTGTGCTAATGAAGGACCATATTTTTTAGTCTGTTTTTATTAACCCTCCCTCCAGCCCTGAACAACATTTTTGGGAACATGCATCATTTTCTTCAGAGAACTGATGTGGTTGCTTATAACATGGTTCAGTTTATAACATAGTCGGGTTCTGTGGACCCTGAAAATCATGTTACAGTGAGGTCACACTGTAACAAGATGAGCTATTGTCAATGAAGCATAAAAAACAGGTCATAGTGACATCTTTATGAATGTAGTAATGCCCAGAATGCCTTATACACATTAGGTACAGATGTGTAGAAAATAACAACCTGCATACAAAACCTAATTGAGTATGAAAAGCAGTTAACAGCAACCTACTTTTGCAAAAAATGTATCAAGGATGCTTTTGTATCATGCATCTACATCCCAAGCTGAAAATTTAATAGCTTACAGGAACTTGAAAATATGCCCTCAGATTCTGCCTGCTGCCTCTTTGGCTTGATGACTGGAATCTCTTCCAAATCTTCTTTTGCCTTTGTGTACTGGTCCATTGATTTCACTTCCTGAAAAATTAGTTTGGTTCCTTTTTCCTCCTCATCTGCACTCACATGCTGGATTTTTAATCTGGTTCCTCTTTCCTCCACTTTATTATTAACTTCTTGGATTGCTAATCTAGTACCCTCCTCTTCTTCTGCTTCCTTCTGGAAAAAGAAAAGAAACAGCATGCAGAAGCCTTCCTGCACGCTAATATCATGAGTATAAATTGTTAAAGAACAGAAAACGGAGACATGAGTTTATTCAGCATGAGGCTCACTGATGTTTCAAATTCATATAAGATGATAAAAATATAATGCTATGATTTTTATTTGAGTCATGAAGTTTTGTTTAGGTCGATGTAGACTTAGGATATTGCAGTAATGAATTCTATGAAAGATTGACCCTACAGGGCATAAAGTAACATGACAAATTATCACATGTAGAATATTGCTGAAATGCTGTTACTTATATGGCCACTACAAACCTTGACTCACTTGCCGGAATTACAGGTGAATTTGATAACTAGTTGATAGAATAACACATTTAATCACATGCCATCAACAATAACACATTTAATCACATGCCATCAACAATGTTTTATAAACCCATTTCATATTTACAGCAAAACATATTATGTGTATAATTGGTACATAGGACACTTTGATTCCTTAGAAACAGTGTATAATATTCATTCATAAAGTCTTTGGCAAAGTTGGAAAATTTATTTAATAGTGTATTGTTATGCCAACAAGTAATTTATTACTTTCATTAAACAACTTCTAAATTCTGACCAGCTGAAGAAGTCATATGTGCTCAGCACTAACACATACAATGTATTGGTTTCTCCATGGTAATATTGTCTCTGCAAAACAACACATTGTGATCAAAGGTAGATATTTTTTAGATCAAAGTAGAAAATTAATAAAACAATTATGGGCATTTTTTGCCCAATATATTGTTTAACTGAAACAATCATTAGATTTGACAAGCACTGACAAATATTCATGCTTGGGTGATCTTTGGAATTCCCAGACCACTTATTTTTAGTAACCCATCATAAAGAATGCTGCATATCATGTTAGGAAGAGTTGTCATTATAAACATTGTTCCAAATGGACATTTTTCACTTTCATAGATGTAAAAGTAAAAGCATGAATTTCATTGGTGAATTAAAAGATCCATGGCACATAACCAAGTATCTTTGTCTTTCAGATAATTCTATGTTGGAAATTTCAGTTTTAGAGATCAGTCTGTATATTGTTTTCATTCTAGCTGTGAAAATATATATTGGCCTTCTTGTTGCATATTTCATAGCAAAATAAAACATTGTATTGCACACAAAAGAAGCCCATAACTACATATCATTTCTCTGATGTATAAAGAAAAGAAACTGCTAAAATTGTAACATGTATACTGTATACTGCTGAACTGAATAGCCTAAAATAGTGTGTGTGTGTGTGTGTGTGTTATTTGGATTTTTAATGTAACTTTAACAATTTTAGACATAACACAACAATGTCTGTAGTATGGCAGTTTATAGTGATGTCTGGCACTGGGGCATCATGCTGCAGACATGTAGCATCATGTCCCACCCAGTCACATTATCCTGACACCTGGCTGACCAGTCCTAACACTAACCTCATAGTGCTCAGTACCAAGCGAGGCAGCTGCTAGTACCGTTTTTATAAGTATTTTCTGTGAATTGGCTGGAGTTCAAACCCACAACCTCCCACATCCAAGGCAGATGCTCTAACCAGTTAGGCCAACAGTGTGGTGGCTAAAATAATGGCAAATATCTTCAGCAATTTTTTAACTCTTAATAAATTACCTTTGAAATAGAAGTTAAAATGAACATAATAAACCATTATGCAATAACAGATTCAGGTCAATGCTGCTTGCTCTTGTTATACAGGAATAAATAACAACAGTTAAACTTAAATTTTTGGATTCTAGAATGAATATTGTTACCTGTTAAAGCCATCTGCATTCAGTGAAACTAAGAAAGGATACCTTTCTGTAGCATAATTGGTTGGTGAACAATGCAAAGAATCAAGGGATACTATTTCTTGGGATAACATCAGAGTACTTGGTAGAGAGAATAATACCCTGAGGAGGAAAATAAGTGAAGCTATTGAAATCATGGAGGGGGTGCCAGTGTTGAACCATGATTCTGAATTGGAGCTTCTGTCATTGCATAGAAGGGTTTTGTCATGTGGTCAACATTCAGTTGATCACATGACTCCAGTCCAGAAGTCATTCCCTCTGATGACGGCCTTGTGTAAAGGTCAAAAGCTAATGATATATAAACAATTTTGCTACAGAATGGAATCTTTTCCTAGCTAAACTATTCCAGGAAGGCTTTTTTCTAGACTTATGTTTTCTCATAATGTTTACAGGGCTCCAGATAAGAATAAAGAAATGAGTACCGTATTTTGTGTATTTTTTCGTACCCTTTAATTTTTCGTACACAATCCAGTTATCAAAATAATAATTATTTAAATGTATCATAATTTTTCATCCATATCACTTTGTATTATTTGAAAAATTCATTAAATTATTGAACATAACATTTCCACTAAGAAGATTTACGTTTGCAAAAAAGATTGAAAATACTGTATTCCCACTTTGTTTTTACAAAAATTAATGATTAATTGTTGGTGAGAAAATATAATGATTGATGCATAAGCATGGGCGCCCGCAGCATAGGTCAAGGGGGGGTCACGTGACACCCCCCCCGAAATCATACTGCAATATATATTCCGACAAGTTTAATAATGCAAATGAAGCTGAAAATATTTCACAAGATTCTGTTCAAAACGCTTAGTAAATATTAGCTTTAGTTTCAGACTGCTTGTTATACTAACTCTCCCGGCCGTGACTGACTGACCCCCACCTCCACCCCCTTTTTGCAAAAGATCCTGCGGGCGCCCATGTGCAAAAACTCTTATTGTCATTACAATATCTACTGGTGTTTATTAACAAATGAACAAAGGACTATACAGACCATACCTTTAAATATTATCATTAATTAGTTCTCCTTATTAAGTCCATCACTGTAACAAAACACCATGTGCATTTTAAAACGAGTTCAGAAGCCCTTTGATGTTGTCTTATCCAACAAAAATTACATCTCAGTACATGCTAAAGTGAAGACCACAGACCATTGGTCAACTTGTCTTATTGTTTCATTAGTCATACAAACATAACATAAAAAAACCTTGTCATTTTCCATCGTAAATTTGAAAGTCACGAACTCCATTAAATCGATTCGTATATATACATATACTATCTTTTAAGTGCTTGTTCTGTTTTGACTTGGATATAATTAACATTTTATTGCAAATCTATTCTATGATATACCTCACTATTATCTTTATTGGCGAGTTCGAATAACAAATAATGCATATGATCGCTTGTCCTGATAACATCTGCTATATGGACAACTTCTTCAATAGCACATTGACAAATTTTCATTTCCCTAAAGCAAGCCTCATTTCCCTAATGGCAGCCTCGATGATTTGACCTCTTCAGTCGATTCTTGCCCTCAATCTGGTTTCAACTAGACTAAACAAAGCGCTAAGCATGTTTAATTACTGTGTAAATAACACTATAGCCATGTGGTTGTTCTGACAATGTACATCGTAATTAAAACAGAAGTGAACTGTTGATTTAGCGGTGTTTATTCCCAATGGAATATAGTAGGGTCGTAATACATGAGGATTATCCCACTCGACAGGTAACTGAAAATAGTCTTTTTTTCTCTTTGCAAAAGCTACAAATAAAAACTACACTGAATAAACATGGTCTTGTACACTGAAAAATTATTATTTGATTGATCTCTCTGGCGTGCGTGCACACACATACACACACACGCACGCACGCACGCACGCACGCGCGCGCACATTAACTTAAGCGTTGATTTCAAGTTCTTTATTTTCTATTGCAATTTGATAATGAGATTATTGTTGCAGTAAAAATACAACTTGCACTTAATTTCCTGATGATGTGGGGTCGTATCATTGCGTACAATTTACCAATAAATAATACCCATAACTTATACATGTTCAAACCATCTTGATCATTTTGCACAACATAACAGGTACATATGTTCTAAATGCAGATGAGCTTGCACACTGAACATAATTCTCTCTCTCTCTCTCTCTCTCTCTCGTTCACTAATAACAAAAGTACTTTTGATTTATGAGACAGAAAATATACGTTTACTTTGTACATTTGTACCGTTAGGTTGTCGAGTAGCGTGTGTACTGTAGAACTTGTTTTGGTACGATCCCTTTATTTTTCGTACACGGTCAGCACCACCAAATGATATTTATTTATTTTACATATAATTTTTCGTACAATGAAATTAATTATTTTTTCGTGTAGGAAAAATTACATAAAATACGGTATTTTACTCCCTTGTTTGAAATTAATTTTAATTGCATTTTTTTTAATTTGATGGAGTATTTTGTGAACACTGCAAAACATGAACATGTTAATCCTCCTTTCTTGAATTTGTCAAATTGGCTTAGTGACCAAGATTAATTCCAGGTGTGTTCGACTCTATGGCTCTTCCTGAGCCCTTTCACAGTGACCAGGTGCTATGATTTCAAACATGCCTAAAATTAAATTATTTTTCATACTTCAAAGACATTGTAACAACTTTTTTTATGCATTATTTTTTTGGTCCATTTATCTCTACAAAACTAGCCATTTATGTGGAGTTCTGTGCAAATGTATTGACAGTTACCCTAACTTGCTCTTCCCTCTCCTTTGTTCCATACAACCAGTCAACCTCTTCTTCATTTATTTCCAAGTTCTCCCCTTTATCTCGTGCTTCTTTCTCAATCCTGGCTTTTTCAGCCTGGTTTCTATATTTTGACATCGCTGAAATTGTAATACCTTAATTAATACAGATGACTGACTAGAGATGGCATAAGCTTAAAACTTTACAGCTTAAAGTTTCTAGCAATGAAGTACACCCTTCTATCCAAGAATTGAATTTCTTCCTACACACACTCTATTACCTCATGATAATGATGTCCATGGCAGCCATGCCATATACTACCTCAATAGAAAAAGCCAAAATTTAGAACCAGTAAGAATTAATATTATCGAATACAATACTATGAATTCATTTCTTTTCATGCACATCAATTGTTATGGTTTCATAAAAAATGACATTCTCATCTGTACTTATATTCATGGGTTGGAGAAGGAGTCTTACTGTTTGGGCTTAAGAATCATTATTCATTGGGGCTTTAAATTCATGGCTCATATTTTTATTTGACTAACACTGTAAATTCACAGTAATTGATTATGTGTGTATGTGTGTGTGTGTGTGTGAGTGAAAATATTTATATCATACAATTTCTAAACATTTTAAATACTGCATGTACTATTGTTATGTCTCTATAGTCTTAAACTATGTTAATGAAAGAAGTAAAACCAACTAGCTGGATTAAAATTAGTTACAAAGTGAAAATTTAAGAGAAAATATTGTGAATTAATCATAAACAATCCTAAAAGTCATTAGTCCAAATATATAGAATGTTCCAAATGAATCCAATAATCTTGAATATCCTGATATACCAATTGTTTTGAATGTGCTGATGTACCAATAATCTTGACTGTGCTGATGTACCACAATGATGTAATTTAAAATGACTTTGAACGATTTTAGAAAATCCCCCAAATAATGTGTTAATCAAGTCAATGAACAATTTAGTAATTCCAATGAACAATTTTAATCATTTTTCTAGAACTATATCTGAAAAAAAATCTATCAACTCTGATCATAGAGTCCCAAAGACTGATATGAAACCAGAAAGAAAACTTTGTTTACAAAACCATTACTTATATACAAACTGTCACCCGACCTATGTTGCAACAGAATGCCCTGGAATTCCCTAAATGTGGGTCATTTCTAGTGGAAAATTTTCCACTTCCAGAACATTTTAAGTTCATAAATAAGGTTAAGCCTTCAACTCAAATTTTAGTAAACATCCCAAAAAAACATGGCAACTATCAGGTAGGCACAACTCTCAACATAACAACAGTCAGGTACACAATTTAAATTATATATACATAACACTTATACGACTCTCTTGATGTTGACTTTGTACTTAATGAGTTTATCTTATTTTACTGAACAACTGTGTATAGTAGGACTAAACACATAACATTTTTACTAGAAATTTATTTTCAATGAACTTGAGCATTCATTTTAAATGGGGTATTGCTTTAATTTTCATGATTAACCTATGCCATTTATAAATATCTGACAAGTCGATGCTTTAAACATGCATTTTTCTCTAGCACAAGTAGTTAAATATTTCATGTGAAAAACTATAAAAGCTCACTATTTAATCGTTTCAATATTAAAGCCATTTTTTTCTCCTTAGTAATATTATTGTTAAAATATATCTTTTGTAGATGGCAATATTTATATCTAAGATATTAGTCTTGTTTAAATTTGCAGCAGGCTAGTGATACCTGGTCATGGTATTCACATACCTGCCATAACACAGCGGGTCATGCTAAAAACATGAATTTTTACTCCCAAACCACTGACACAGTTGTTATTTTGAAAAACATTATTTTCTGTAATCTTCTAAAACAAATAAAATATAAAAATTAAACACAACCATAAAACTTTATGCCCATAACATATAGTATGCAAAAATGGGAAACTGTCATTCTTAGAGCTCATGTCAAACTACCCTTGGGGCAGTTTATACAGCAAATTGTCATAAAGACAATTAAAAGGTGAGGAGAGCAGGTATAACAATGATCATTCCACTAGTACTTAATTGGCTAACAATAGTTAGGGACATGTATTAAGTCATTTGAAGACTGCTGTGGGGGACCCCATTATGTTAGTTTGCATAGGTAAAGTACACAAAGTGGAACAATCCAATCTGTTTATGTTATAGGTAGAACAAAGATATTCTAGATGCATGTTAAATAACAAAGGCTATTACACATCATTGTTTTGAATAAGAATGTTTAAGCCACCTGTATTAGAGTTTATCGGCAAGTTGGTGAACAGCAGCAATGATTCTTTGAAGTTGGATTTTACTCCATATATAAAACACAAAGCATTATTATTTCAGTCACTGGAATAGTGTTCAAGTGTGATTCATTTTTGAAGGTTATTCAGAAAGCAATAAGCTATCAATGAAGCAAGCAAATCTCAGCAAAAATAAATTTCAGAACTGGATGACAGAATTTACTTTGTGAAGCACAGCAGCAAGGGGAGCATGTAGTCTTTGTACATATCGCAAACAACATAAAGACATTCTGGAATGTACAATGTCCATCAAACTAGCAACAGCACCTGTATGTAACATATTCTACATACTGAACTGAACAATCAGATTAGTTCTTTTTATTATTATTTGTTATCTTAATCCTGTTAAAATTAACCAATGCTTTTTAGCCATGAAATAGACTGACTAAAAGACAATAATAAGCATGTGCTGGTCTCTGCTCAGTTGATTTGTGTTGATAAAGCGTTAACACCCATACTGGAAAGAGGTATTTATTACTGCTGTATCACCTGTAAAACCCCCATTAAACTTGAAAATATTATATCTCCCTCCCCCCCCCAATGAAATGATCAGTCCCAAATGTGCTGTATATTCATTGTTCTATAGAAACACATGGTCAGACTACTATGGAAACAATTCTGACAATGCTAACATTATGGTCCATCAAGAACAACTCAGTTCCAACTAGAATTCACTCAGAGAATCCAGCAGGGATTCATTTGAAAAACATTACCATTTTGTCTCTAGTGAGTGCAGTGATGAACACTAATGACACCAGCATTACCTTATAATCCCCTATAGAAGTACTGACAGCAACAAAGACGGAATCTAATTAAGCCTATATATGCCATCCAATGGATTTAAAAGACAGAAACTTGGTGTACATTTATATTTACTGTCAATGTGGTTGTGATTATGTGTTTGCACTTATGTGTATGGTGATGATATCTGACAATGCTAGTCTACCAACTATTTTTTTGTTTGTAAGTGTATTAAAATATTTTAAAGAAAACAGAGAAGCTCTTTTTCATTTATTCAATTTGAATTTCCAATCATTTTCTATAGGCTTATTGAACAATGTCACTTTTTTGGGTCATATACACTGACCCCCACAAGGATCTCAAAATACACTTTCTAAGTCTTAAAAAACCTTAAAAACCTTGGGAATATGTCATGCATGTATCACTATTTTTTTGTATGATGAATTGGCTGATGAAAGGTTTGTTACAACAATACTGTCCATGGGAGACACAAACATGTACCATGCTAGAAATGGGACATCTTATATGATGCATGTTATGTTTAACACAAAACAATAACAAATTGAGTATTAAAGGATATATTTGTAACTGGTATAGTGTGGGGCCTAATTTCAGTATAAACATGCTCAGAGAGAGAAATGTTATGCTACAAAGAACTTCTCTGATGTCCTCTACTGTCTTCAGCACACAATTATCCAGCTACCATATTTACTGTATTTGTTGGGACATCATAAATTAATTTTTTTTCGAGTCATAAGCTGTGGGACACCTTTTAAATCATTTGAAAATTACATGTCAGAAAATGCACTCCAACTGAAAATATAAACCTGTATACTTGAGATAAAACAGTTTAATTCACTGCAGCAGCAGCATCTCATCAACCCAACCTTCTTCCTGTACATATGATCTTCAGTGCATGAATATTTTCTAGCTTTCTCATGCTGTAAAAAATTATTGTTGGAGGCTACACATCTCCTGAAGTGGGAACTGCAAGAACTAAAGTCAGATTTTTTCAAATCTGCACCAGTCATGCTAATTCTCACACTTTTAACCCCCACGTTATTGTCAGTCCATCCAGGAATGAGATCAAAGTACACTGGAATTTCATCCATGTTAAAGATCATATTGTTGATGAAATCATCTTCTTCTCTTCAAAAATTCACCAAATGATTTTATTTTCTCCAAATCTTTTAAGCGATGCTGGGTCATCAATGTTTGTGCACGAAGTACTATATTGTGTCACTTTAAAAACTGTTCCATTGTTTCAATTTATTTTCAAAATTCCCGTGAATACCAGTGAAAAGGAACCAAAGTTAGCTTTCATATCTTGGCCATCTTTGTATATTAAGAAAATTTTTAAAATTTGGCACACTTAAAAGAATCCAAAGTGAACTTCCAAGGTCGGCTTGCTTTGTAATAAAATAACCTTCGTATTGATATCCTTTAAAAACAAATGGCTTAAAAGTGTCCAGAGGCAGCTTCCGATGTCAACTTTTGATATTCAAACCTTTGCAAATAACCAAACAAGATTCTCAATGTTCACGTCAATGAACAATGTGTCATGTGTTATCGGACGTAAGCAATACATGCTACAGTATGGATGCCTATGCTACATATACAGAGTTCGTGGATATATTTTATTCTTCTCATGATGAAAAAAAGAGGGATAAATGATAATAATACAAGGTTAGTTTCTTTAATTTTATTATCAAGTAAGTATTTTGTTTATTTTTTGGCAATGTACCGTGGGGGGTGGGGGGAGGGGTGTAAATTCAACACAAATTTATATTGTTTCCTAAGTCTTGGGACATGTGACCTAGGTGAAAAAAAGTTTCCCCATAAGTTCTGGGACTGGAAACAAAAAAATTATTTTATCATGTCGCAATATATACAGTAAATATGGTAGTTCCATTTCAATGTTGTTTTCGTGAAGAACGAATTTTTCACCTGTTCAGGTTTACCATGTTACACATTAACAATGGTGCAAAACTACGTTATAATCGGCTCTCTTCTGCCAAAAACTAGAGCTAAGTGAAATAAAATAGCTGCTGCCCATACCCATGTTATATGAATGTCATGCTGCCCATACCCATGTTATATGAATGTCAGTATAATACTCATTGACTTTATAGTGAGTGACCATCCTGATATATTTCATCATATGTAATAACTCATTCAAAGGACCTAAGCCATAATGAAAGCTGAAAATTGACTTTTACTTTCTTTTTACCTTTAATATTATCATCAATTTTCTTCCTCTCTGCACTTGCCCATTTTTCTCTCTCTTCCCTCTCAGCTTCAATGCCTCCATCAGCCCTGCAAAACAAGAAAAATAATTTTTTATTCAAGAATGATGGGGTTTTTTCTTATTCATGGATGATATTATTTTAATTCATGAATGATGGTTAATGAGAGCTATAGAATGATGCTAAATGATCTTCTGTCTCTTTGTATTTTAAAACAGCGTAGGGATAACTTTATTGTCAGGATTTTGGATACTGGCCAAGAATCTAAACAAAGATTAAGAAGTTTTTGCATTTGTTTTAAATTGGACCCCTAACTATCTTTATCAGAGTGGTTTATCACAGAACAATAGTTAACTAAATACAGTGTTCCACTATGTCAAATCTGCAAACTGGATAAAGAAATTGATATACAACTTTCAAAATCTTTCATACAGAATTTTACAGTTGTTGATGATTTGCATAAAAAGCATGTCTATCTGCTAATTACAAGTATCATATTACTATCTGCCAATGACTGAAGACAAAAGCAAGAAGCCCAAGTCAGCCAGAGAGCACTCACCTCTATCTTAGGGACAAATGCAAGGGCAGTTGGCCACGGAATCCATACTAGTATAATGATTTCTGACCTCTGAAGGTTTAACTTCAATTTATTAATGGCAACCATATAGGATGGCAGATCAGAATAAGTTTTGCAAACTTGAAAGTCCCGAGGCCAGGGTACTTTCAATCAAACTTGGTCAATTTTTGTTGTCCATTTTCCTTATAGAAAAAGTCATTTACAGGATTTTTTTTCAGCAACAATGACAATATTGTCTGATCCAAATCTTGTGCTGAATTGTAAGGACTTCATGCCAGGATGTTTTCTGTCACATATGGTCAAATTCTATTTAATAACTCTGGCAAGGAGTCCATTTAGAGGTTTATCAATTTATTAATGGTGGCAATATTTCATGATGAATTTATATCATCTGTGCAAATGTGAATGACAGACATTCTAAAATGCTTCCTTCTTTCAAATCTGTGGTAGGATGTGTGGATATGGTCTGCAACCAACCATCTAGTTAAATGCTATATACCCTGACCCTGAGACTGGACCTATCAATATGGTACACTGCATATCACCTAGTCATTATATACACCATGACCTTGAGGAAAGAGGCGTGGACACAGTACACAACATGCCATTCAGTCATGCTATATATCTTGACATTAAGGAAAGAGATGTGGATATGGTATGCAACACACTATCTAGTCATGCTATATACCCTGACCTGAGGCAGATTTGTTGTTGTTGTTGTTGTTGTTATAGGGTTTAATGCCATTTTTCAGTACAAGATAGGCTATACATGGCAGCCAGTATTAATAATGAAGGAAGAACCTGGGAAAACCCTGGAAAGAACCACCAACCCACAAGAAGCTACCAGCAAGTTTTCTCGCAAACATGCATTGGCCGAGTCCGAGCCCGAGACTCGAACCCACACAGACAGAGGTGATATGGCAGTGATCTGTAATGCTGAGCACTTTACACCACTCAGCCACTTGGGGCCCCTGACCTGAGGCTGAACCTATGGATATGGTACACTGCTTATCATCTAGTCATTATATATACCTTGACCCTGAGGCAGGAGGAGTGGATATGGTACACAGTATACCATCTAGTCAGGCTCTATAGCTTGACCTTGAGGAAAGAGGTGTTGATCTGGTATGCAACACACCATCTTATCATGTGGGCAAGGTATAATTAAATAGCTTCTGTAGTTGAAAAAAGTATACTCC